>JABFOX010001454.1:0-12989 GCA_022817665.1 Axea sp. ZL-2020
ATTAAAGTCCTACGATGAAGCCTTACATTTAAGAATGATTGAAAAGAGGGTATTCAGATAATAAGCGTTCCATTGAGCATGCTTTATGTAAACGAAACAACTTTTCTGACTTTACGCTACACTACGCAATGCATCGCAACAATTGGCATGATAATACCGCAAGATAAACGCTGGAGACGTTGTATTTAACGAGAAGCAATCAAGCTTTGCAATACACGAAAATCTTGCATGCTGGTTTAACTAACAAGCAGAGTTATTCTCGTCGTGAAAGTGTATTATCCTTTAATGGAATCTACAAATTGGTATAAAATGCGCCACAGGAAAGATATTTTGCTGGATTAATATAAACAAGTGCTTATTATTGTATCTGCGGGTAACAAATAATATTATATATGATTCGGTTAATTTAATCGATGTCATCGGCTCATAGGTATCACACTGCTTAGTTACGGATATTAAAAGACTTATATCCGGTTAAAACGAGTTAAAGAGATAAATACCAAGTATCGGTCTTTTTAACTGAAAAGTATTTCGCGAAAAGTTCCGAAAGTCTAACTTCAATTTCCTCTTCCTATAACGTAGAATTTGTTTTAAACTTTCTGGGTAAAATGTATTTCCATTAGATAATAAATTCCTCTATTGAAGGTCTTGTGAGGCAAACAAGTTTTACGACTGTTAGATTTGCTATCGAAATCGATACAACGTATCTAATTAAATGAATTGAGTTGATAAAACTGCACAAATTTAATTAAATGAAAAAAAATCGATTCACTTATGATAGATAAACAAATTACGTTTGCAAATTCGTGTAATTTAAAATAATTGACAACTGATTAAGTTAAATAATTTTAAATAAACAAAATGAAGAAGCAAGAGATGGTTACATTTGAAACAGTCAAGTTGTGAAGCCAAACAGCACTTTGAAAAGCAGGCGATGTAAAAACAATGACTAATACAAATGATCGTTTTGTTCAGGCAAATAAACCTTGCGCGAATTAGCTGAATCAGTTAACGAGTATTTTGCAACAAAAGAAACTTCGGCATTACAATAATTCTATTTCTCTAGCGATTACTATTACGATATTATATTTCACAAAAGTTGGATGACGGCCAAAACTATGTTAACGCATGCAGCAAAATAATTTTCCTTTGCGTGCGATCCCGCGATATCCAAGTGACTCGTACGCTTAAATATGTAACAAAATTATGAGGGTCGGCATCGATTAATTTAAGAAAGTTGATTAAAATTTTAGACACCTTGCTCTTCCACCAACTCTTGCTGAGTCGCGAAATAATTAGAAAGTGAACTGTTGAATTCTCCGTAAGGGTTGTCATGCTCTGATTCTTGTCGACATAACAACCAGTTTCAAACTACTTGCATTGGATTACATATCTTCCCTCTAATTTCGTATTACGTTTAGATACCAGAAACGGCGAAACCTTGGTAGTCTTATTACTGCCGTGAAACTGACAGAGAATGTTACCTGAAAAAATGCACGCTACCCTTCACAGGAAATTAACACAAAATATTCATTATCATGATGTTCGTTCAATTACACGACTAAATTTCACTTCGGGTTATTTGAACTTTTCGAATTTGTCAAAATGCAGACACACGACGCACAGTTGACATCATTAATCTTAACAATAACAATTTCGTTTGTCTCGTTAACGGAAATTACGTGCTTGACTCCCGTCCGAGTATTGCGATGGTAAAACAGTTTTGTATGCGCGGTCGAGAGTGGTTTAATTGCAAAACACAAATCATCCATTGCTTTCGAAAAGAATCTAATTGTTACCAATAAAAATTTACATAAATATTCCTTAATTATTATCAACGACAATATACCAAGTGGATGCGGCTAAACACGCTTGAATTCAGCCGCCCTGGGTAAATTAAATTTCCAACTTGTATTACAAATGAAAAGTTACGACTTGAAAAAAACGCGACGAAAAATCACACGAGGGAAATGTGAAACTTTTTAACCCATTTTTGGATCGGAGATTTGAGATTCGTTCTGGCCAAATATAATTTTCTTCCAATTCTTCTCTATTTTAACTTTTTATAGGGTTGCTACAGTGAATGAAGGTAGTCGATTTTCCAGTCCTCGACCACATGTCGGCACAGTTTGCCAACTTTTCTTTTGCTTTAACGCGGTATATTTACGAAATTTCACTGGTACATCAAAAGCAACGATTGCGCTCCGCTTTGGAATTGCAAAATTAAATTTAATAAAACTATACATCGTTGCGGAGTTAAACATATTATTCAATTTATTCTGGTTCGATGTCAATTACTAGTGATCAAGTACGTATATGAGAGTATTTTTAAAGTGATCGAATGAAACAAAAATTTGCCCTGACTTAAATCAATTTCCGCTGCCTAAATAGCAAAAAGAGGCAACTCTCATAACACCTGCGAATCACTACTTTTTTCAACGTGTATTTTTGCGAGACAACGTGAATTACGTTATTTTTGTTCGTAAATTGAATGGCCAACGAGATTTTATTCGAATTCGCCCATCTCCGCATGTTTCTGGTGTACCGTTAATGAAATTTATAGTTGGATCTACCGAATTCTATTCGGTGTGAACGTGGCATACATTTTGCAAAGTTGTTACAATTTCATTTGAATGCGAAACGCCGCGCATGAATTTTGAAAAGGTGCAACTAACCTCTAAAACATTCGCAAATCCGCTGTCGTTGATTACACTAAAACCGCAAACAAATACTGCATGTGCCATCGTCAAACACTGCGCAACATATTCAACTGAGGATAAAGAAAAATAATTTCAGCCGCGAGGTAAATTAGTCACAGCTACATTATAACAATATGTTAATGCTATATTCCACGATTTGTTTTACAGCATTAAATTAGAGATTCGCATGTATTACACGTAAATCATAAAACAATTAATTTTAATGAATCATCTTGATATTGTATGTAGTAGATTTTTTTACATAGGTTTACACTTATATATATTTGTTTATTTATTTATTTATAGCTTATTTATTATTTACAAATCGAGAAAACGTCAAAACACTGCATGAAATATATACACATAATTTAAAGCAAATTCGAATTTAAATTGATTTTCGCAATCAGATTTATTAGAAAGTCATTTAAGGTATACTTTGAATTTTTTATATTACATATGTCTACGTAACTCTTTGCCTACAAGGCTATGTGTAAGGTTTCGTGCTTCCTCAAAAAATTCTTTGAATTTTTATTTTAGGGAATATTATTTTGAAACAACATGATTTGTTTTGTAACAAAAAAAAAATCTAACACTTTATCGATTTATTTATTGACTGATTATAAATATTACATTTGAATAGAATTGGTTTGTACCATCTCATATACAAATTAATTTCAGAAGTTCTTGTATTTATTATTTAAAATTAATAGATATAGTTTTATTATATCAGATAAATAAGAAGTAAAAATTTTTAACAAATTGCATTTTACATGCCTCACAGCTATTGACAAATATTACACAATTTTTCACACAGTAACAAAACCTTGTTCTAAAATATAGGATGCAGCTATAATTTATACAATAACTTAATCTACTCAAGATACAATGGGGCTTCTAGTAAAAATCGAAGATGATACGATGTGACGTTTGTGGGTTACAGCTCTTTACGTATCAGCAATGTTAAATGCGCGATCACCATTTCTAACGACGCGATGCAAATCTCTTTAAATGGATCAGCACCTCAAGCGAACTGGGATTTCTAATTTGACGGCCGACAGGAATTTGAAAAATGAATAAAGATCTTTATGTCACTTATGTGCTGCAATATTAAACTAATGCAATAATGAATATAAATGAATATTTGAGACAAAAAAACAATAGTTATAGGATAAAATAAGTGCATCAAAATGGTTCATATTATATTAGCATATAATTTGTAATATTAATGATGATAAATTGCTTTATGCAATTCATTTAAGTAAACTTATCACGATTCACTCGCGAAGAAAAATTGCATTTAATGTAAACGAAAATAAACTTCAGTGAAGATTTATAAGAAAAAAAAATGAAAGCAAATAGATATTTATGATCATAATGCAATATATGTCGTAGAGAATTTATTATGACGTTTGAACTACATTAGTTATTATTGCAATCAGTATTATATTTACATAATAAAAATAATTGAAACGTTCCTTTAATATATATTCGTTATTAAAATAGTAACGTTGAAAAATACCTGAACAATTAATTACTTTACATATATCAAAAGCATTATTTATAATTATAACAATAATTAAAATAGAGACAAATAAAAACATTTCGTTATAGATAACACATGTTTTGTTAACATTGGTACATACACCTATTTTTAAATTAACTCATAAAAAGAGTTTAGTTTTATTTTACTCATATAAATATGTCAATAATATACATTTTAAATGCAATATTTTATAATCGTAAAATAAATGAAAATTATACATTCGATCAACTATGAGTTTTTGAATAAAACTCATTTAATTAAATACTATTTATGCTATACCAATGTCATGATAATAACTCTCGTATATTATTTGTACATATATAACGTTATTTATAAATAAAGTTATTTTGTTTAGTTTTCTACATTTGCATTTTATACGCAGCAAAAAATGTAATACATTGAGTCATTTTCCGAACATGACGGGGTCGTGTACCAAAAAAGTTTTCGTTTATGAAGATACTCAATACATACTACACGCGAAACATGAGTTTTCAGCGCCCCAATAAGTCTTTTTAGCCTATGTATCGTATAAAACTTTTAAATAATTTTTAAAACAAATAAATATTCTTCAAGACGCTTTTTGTTAGGGAACAAAAAAGATAAGAGCATCTGCACAGTGACTCACAACCTTATACTCTTGCAATAAAATAATAAACCGAATCTTTTACGAAATTACATAAATAATAGTTTAAAAACTATGTGTGGATTTTGTTAAAATATTAATAATTTCACAAAACGAAAAGCATATTAACTTGTGAAATTTATTCCATTTGCATTGCTAAGTAAAATTTGGTGTATAAATTACATATAAAATACAATAAATTAATATTAATTGTAATGATCTTAACTAGATAAGAGAATTTTTAACCGAAAATCATAAATTTCACAATTTTTATGATAATGAAATACATTTGAAATTCCGAAGTTTGGGATTTTTCATTGTAAATACTGATGCTCAATATTTAATGCTTGCGGAAAAAACACACGTTTTAAGTATACTTTTTCTATTCATTTTTTATTAGTTTTTTATCAGCTATGAAATGTTGTCATCATTTGACAAAATAATTTTTAAAAAATTAAAAATAAAATCTCAAAAATTTTTTAAAGATTTAATATAACAGTATTACTTGAGAATACTAATATTATATTTACACCAATATCAAGACTTTGATATGTATGGTCAAATATTTACTGCGATATGTATACTAAACAAAAATTTATTTCAGAATTATTCCTTAAATATATTTAGATAGCTTGTTAAAAGTAACATAATTTGAAGCTTAAAATTAAAATTGATAAATTTACCTTTTTCACACAAATTCTAAAAATATTTGTATAATTCGCTTCTTGTGTATATTTTATATAATTAATACTTTATATTACTTAATTTAGATGTACAAATAATCATACACAAAAAATAAGTTCTTAAATCGTACACATTTTACCACAACTAATGCAAAATATATTGCACAGATATTACGAATTATAGATTTGAAAAAAATTATCGAATTGAATTCAAAATTCATTATAAATGTATGGAGGTAAGAATTAATCCGGTAAAAAAAAAGGAATATTGCTCTGGTTTTGTAGGTAATTTATGCAATTTATAAATTTGATCTTGAACCACACTCAACATAGTTTATTAATATATTTAAGTTCGATCATACTAATATAATTAAAAACAACAAATAATATTAACATAAAAAAAGATATTTATTTGATATTAGTTTATTGTAAATAACACATTAAATTAAAACACTTTGCGTGCATTACTTCGTGAAAATTGCAATATTCTGATTATTTATAATATAGAACGTTTATTTTTCTTACGCAAACACGGAAATTACATTTAATAAATATATATTATTTTTACTGAATTTTATATACATGAAATCATAAACATTCAGTTTAAATCAATTTTAATAATTGAATATTCTTTATATAATAAATTATTATAAATGTGTAATTGATATTTATATGCATAATATAAGTTACTTTATTCACACAAACATCAGTTTTCATTAAGAAATGTCATATAATAATTAAAATATTCTGAAATCTATAACGACAATTTTCAATGATTCTTCTTTATCATTTTCCGACATATCACTTTATTTTAAGGATTTTTTTATACAGATAATTGTTTTAAAATGTTTATCATTAAATATTTAGTATTTCCAATCCGTTATCACAATTATACATTTTAAAGTTTTAAATTATATTTCGTACACTAGTATCGTCGTCTCATATTTTATTATGAGAAGCACACTATCGGTATTATTACTCTTTTTCATACAGTTCTACACATTTATATTCTGTACATTGGACAGTACTAATCATGAACTTTTTTTCATTTGCATTGTGAGAATCGAATGAAACCTACCCAAATTAATTATAATTTAATCTTACTACTCATTAAATGAGTTTTTTTTAGAGAAATATATTTGCTTTAAAAATTAACAAACCTAAAACTGCATTTCATGACTTAATATAAAATGAGATATGCATGTAAAACTAAGATGTAAATTAGACTTAGTTATATCTGTCTTGCCGGATGATTTTACATTTCAAATGAAAACTTTTGT
Organism: Axea sp. ZL-2020; assembly: GCA_022817665.1. Classification (NCBI taxonomy): domain Eukaryota; kingdom Metazoa; phylum Arthropoda; class Insecta; order Hymenoptera; family Scelionidae; genus Axea; species Axea sp. ZL-2020. Next base: position 6,828 of record JABFOX010001454.1, read on the forward strand.
TAAAAGTCGTTCTATGTCAACATAAACTATTAAATAAATGAAAATTTGCATGTATCATTGTTATAATGTTTCCATGAACATCAAATTCGGATTTTTCGGAAGCAACAATTCGTTATTCTTTACTACATAAATACAAAAAAAGAAATACTATACACATGCTTCGGTCTGTTATCGATTCATTATCCATTGCATAAATACAATTAATATTATTTCAAATGAATATGTTTATGTATTATGTTTGATTTTTACTTATGTATCTAAAAATTTTGTTATATATGGTGCTCATAACTAAATAAAAGTGACATCTGAAGACATGAGATTTTTTTCCAACAAAATTCTGAAGTTTATTCAAGTTAGTATATTTTTATTAATATAAATAAAATTAAACACTGTTAAGAATTTAATTAAATGTCATGAAATTGATAAAAGTTAGTATACATTTTCAAATGCCAAGTGATAACTATTTATATAGTTTAAGTTTTTTAAGTTTAACAAAGTTATTAAGCATTGGTATTTTTACACAATTATAATTCATCATTAGAAAACATGAATATTAAATGGACTTAAAAAAGTGCATTTTATTGCTCTATGTAATATTACAATAGTCTTCAACTAACATATATTTACAATTTTTCTTAAATTTTTACGATCATTTCAAAAAAAGCTATTGATGAAAATAGGACATTTAATGATCGTTAGGAAAAATATTATTTTTTCACAATGCAGAACTTAAAATTAATGAGATTAATTTATAGACAGTTTCTGAATTTAAGAAACATGGCATTAAACATTATAATTATACAAAACATATCGATTATGTTAATTTCATTAAAGATGTAAAAAATGTAAGTAAATTGCCCTTAAATTACATCTAAAAACTTAACAAACTATGTTTGGTTCAACAATACAACAACCACTCTCTATTATCAAAGTACGTTATTCGGTTGTCATGTTGATTGAAAAGAAAATGAAACCATTTTCAGATGGTGAACTGGTAAAAGACTATGTGGAAGCAGTTATGTAAAGATGTTTTGCCTGATAAAAGCAAATTATCTTCAAGTATCAATCCTTCACACCCAAATATATGCCGTTATATTGATGACTTTTCTACCTTTGCGGGATAAAATTATCGAATTCAAAACATATTTTTTGGCATTTTATTACGGTACAAATATCTCAAACACATCTCACTTTATGATATTTATTTGCAGTGTAAATAATTTATTTCAAGTGACATAAATTTTAATTCTTGTAAATTTAAAGATTTAGCTAGAAAAGATGTTTTTTAGATGAGAAAAATGTTTACCCAAATATAACTTAAATGTAGAGTTTATTTACGGATTAACAATAGACTGAGTATCTGCTTTAGTAGGCAAAAATTATGGAACTGTAAAATTACTTACGGATAAGCTATATTGCAGAGTGGTTAAAAGCAATAATATTTTTATTATACACTGTTCAAAGTATCAACAACATTTATGTACTCAAATATTATCCATGAATCACCTTCTAAATGCAATTATAAAAATAGTAAATTACATTCTTTCAATTGTTTTACATCACCGTGAATTTAAAGAATTCCTTAACGCATTATCTTCTGAATATGGTGATATCGTATATTTTATTAATATTAAATAGCTAATTCGTAGAAAATATTTCAAAAGATTGTTTAATTAATATACGAAAATAGATATGTTTATAAACGTGTAATAAGAATCTGTTCTTGAATTAAGTGATGATGATTGGCTTTTGAAATTATTGTTCTTTGAATGCCAATTTAAATATGATAATTATCAACATTTTTTTCTGTTAAAATTCTGCCCAAAAAGTCGACCTAAGAATTTCTCGAAATATGCTAATAAAATACAGAAACTTATAACTGCATTTTAATATTCGTTTTTAGAATTAGCAAAATATGGTAAAATATTTGAAATATCTCATGTAGAACAGTGTTGCTTAAAATCTGCAAATGGAGTTAACTGAGTATAAAAATAAAATAAAATAGATTTTTACGTCCACATCAAAAATTAATTTTTACAATACTTATATTACATATACAATATAAAATATTTTGCACAACAAATTATAAATACTTTTGGATCTACATATGTTTGTGAAACGTTTTTTTCAAAAATGAAATTTACGAACTGTTTATCGTGTACTTCATCAACTGACGCCGATTTATAAAATGAACTAAGACGTGCAACGTCCAACAAAAAAATAGATTTAAAAAATTAAATGAAAGAAAAAGATTAAAAAATATCTCATTAATTAAAACTTGAAAATTAATTATATTGAATCATAGTATAACAATAAAGTTTTATTCATGTTGAATTTGTATTACACTTTTTAAAAGCACATTTACCTAAAGTGCAGTCCGCTGTAACGTTACATGTCATCAAACGACTCTTAAAACCATTTGGGTTGACTAGACTTTCTACATATCAAATGATATGTAATGTTAGAATAATATAAAATTAATAGAAATGATATTTTGCAATTTAAAACAAAATTTATTTCTTGTACAGTGTCAAAAATTACAACTGAATCCATTATAAAATCGTATAAAACTTGCAAATGTTATTTTGAATTATATTTTAAAAAAATATTTATATCTTGTATGAAATATATTCTAATATGTTTCTAATTCAATATCAAATTAATATTCAACATAAAAATATTTTGTTTAATTGGTATGATTTTATTTAATTGTTCCTCGTATGCGTTTTTTTTTTTTTTAACGTTTCGAACTGGAAAATTCATTGCTTTGTTCAGACAAGAACGCCATTCTTCCCGGTTTCGCGTCAATTTCGTCCACGGTGTATTTCTCGTCCGATTTCCCTAAGATCGATTTGAATGTTATCCTCCCATCTACGTATCGGTCTACCTAAGGGTCTTGTACTACTTATTCTGCCTGTAAATACTCTGAATGCGGTTCTTTCTTGTCCCATTCGTGCTACATGTCCCGCCCATTCAAGTCTACGCGATTTTATTATTCTTATTATTTTCAGTGAGTCGTATAGTTCGTGTATTTCTTCGTTATGTAATTTCCTGTATTCTCCACTAATTTCGTCTTCTTCGTAGGTTTCCCAAGTATAATTTTGATAGTAACTTTTTAATAGTTGATTTTTTTTAATTTTATATTATAATATCTAAGGACAACATAGTTCTCAACCATTGAATAATACACTAAGTTAAAACTTTATAAAATCCCTTTTATTAAACTGTGCATCCTTTTTACAATATCGTACGGAGTTTAGTACAAATTGCAAATATGGGTAGTTATTAATTTTATACATTAGGCATGTTACAGAATCACGGTTTTGGTTTGTACTATTATACGGAAATACGGAAGGTAGAGGTAGTTTCGGGAGTTAGACTCTGTGTAATGGACGTGGCTTAAGATTGTGTGAATTAACGGCATGAGGGATAAATCTCAGACGACAGACAATGGTACAGTTTTGAACCAGGTGTTTTATAAACTGTTACTTGGTAGTGGAAAGAAGATTTGAGAGTCGCATCGGTCTTCTCAAATCTTCACTGGTTCCCATGCGAAAACACCGCAACTCTCACAATTTACTGCAATAAGATTCCTAATTTCGGAATATTTGATGCAATAAAAGTGCTACCATCGCAAAATTTGGTTAGCAGCAGTTATGCCCCACACGATATAATGATAACATGGATCAGCACTTAACAATAAGTTATGTAATATCACATGTTTTTAGGAAAAGATGTAATTCAATATATGTTTATAAAATGTTTAAATTATTATTTTTTTGCAATTAAACATATTACTATTTGCGTTTGACACCTTTGTTTGAAAAACTTAGAACTTTAAATAAATAAAGTAGAAAAACAACAGTTGGATTAAATTACATTGATTTTAGAAATAAAATTAACTGGATCAACCAAACAAAATTCTTAAGAATCATTCAATCATAAACCTAGAAAGAAACATGCAAAAGTATTTTGAAATAAAAATATTGTGAATAAGTTATTACAATTTTATATAAAATATAATTTATATAATTTAATATATATCAGTAATCTAGTTTATATAAATAATGAGAACGAATAGATTAATTTAACTAAGTACTATATATAATTACATGTTTAATATTTAGTTATTTCACAATTGGTATATGTTATTAGAAAATGCCAAAATGTAGTTTGCAAGTGTTTAAAATATGTCCTTTTTTCAAAATAATTCGTCTAATCTTCTACCACATTTCCTTTTTTTTATTGCGTATTAATATATGACCTTTGGACCCATCTTGATCCATTTTAAATACTTTTTGTTTTATATATATGTCACAGTTAATTTTTCGTAATTTTATATTATATTGTACTGAGTAACAAATTAAATAAAACATAACGAATTAATGTTTGCAAGGCAGCGGTACGTAGCAAGCATATAATACTTCACTAAAACCAGTACAATCTTTTTTTTAAAAATATAATTATCCAAATATTTCTTTCACAACCAGAAAACATTACTTTTATCGCTTCAATGTGTGTTAAAAATTGTTTACATAAAAAAAGTATGCTTAAAATTGTATTTGTTTATTAAAAAATGATAATTTTCATTCAAAAAATAATCGAAAATTAATATATTTACTTTAACATAAAATGTCAAACATTTCTTCACATAATATGTGATATTTACTTGATTTACAATGCATAAATAATTGTAAAACTGTTTACGGATCAAATATCTTTCATATAATATTATAAAAACAGACTATTATTATTATTATTATATTGTTTTCTGAATTTTATTAAAATATTGTGATTGTTTCTCGAATTTTAACTTAAGTATTAATATAATTTGTGATTTCATTGTATATTTCATCATTATTTGCGATTAATTTTTGCCTTAAATTGTAAATGAGCATTGTTATGACCTTTATATAAATGAACGTATATATATGTATAGCTTATGGTTGAACCTCAATATGCAACACTTATATAACCCAAACAGAACGTGGCATATAGATTGTTAAAATGTCGTTTGCAGAAGGTTAAAATGGAGTTTCATAATCTCAATCATTAATAAACAGTATTTTAACCTTCTATAAGCGACATATTAACATTCCTTACACTTATATTTCGTATGGGTGGCATATCGATTTTTTTAATACATTCAATTTTTCTAATACATATTTTTTTACTACAATATGAACATAAACATATCCACTACAGTAAATTTTTCATTTATTTTCCTATTTAAAAATGTTTATATTTATTTAGTCTAACATTATATTTTTATGTGTACTTTATCAATAATTGTATAACTTTTAAAATATTTACAAGTATATTTAGCATGCATTTAGTAATTAAAACTTTATAAATATTATTGTGAATTAAAATTTCTTTTGTAATATGATTAACAATATTTTTAAGAATCATCATTTCTTTTTAATATCTGTTATGAATAGGATATAAAAATAAGGAAAACATAATTTTTGATACTTAATAATAAAAATATATGGTAATATTATCTTCAACATTTTATTCTGCAGTATGTCTAATATTAAGATTATTTATTAATTAAGTATAAAATAAAGTAATCATAGTTCCTATATTATTATTGTAAGTCTCAAAGGAAATATATTTGAAAAATTGTTTAATTCTGATTAATTAATATTATATATCATTGTACTACATAAATCGATACAATAAATCTTGTAATCTTTATTAACAACTTCGTCTAAAGTTCTACAATATGTTAATAGCTTTGTTCAAGAAAAAACTTTTGCATATTGTTTCATTATATATGATAATGTAATTTGATATCAATCGATTAACAATGCTTTACGCGAATTGTAATTGTTTATATTGTAGATATTCAAGATTTTTAAGAAACCCTTAATAGATTTATGTTGAAAGAGTCAGCAATAATATGGTATGTATTAAATATTAGCGTTGTATATCTAGTCCCTTTAAATCACCATATACATATATAGATTGTTACCTGCGAAATTCAAACCAATAAATATTTGATTAATGCAAAATTTTCATGTGCAAAAGTGTTATTATTCATCGCAATTTAATTCTGTATGGAAACAAGAAGGACTATAATTGTTTTTTTTTTTTTTTTTTTTTTCTTTTTACACCAAACTACAATCATTTTTTTACATTTCACATTAACCTTATTCC
>JABFOX010001455.1:0-12988 GCA_022817665.1 Axea sp. ZL-2020
AACGTTTAATGTCAAAACAAATGTATAAAAAATGACAACCAATTGCAAACAATTAGCAATTCAGCGTTTCAAAAAGAAAAATATGATGGAAAAAATCGCATACAATTCAATTAAATATAAGGTCATTATTTTTTGCATAATTTCTTATATCAATTATTTCTATTGTTTTGAGCTTATTACCCAAAATTTTTATTGAAAAATGATTCAAATAAATCATCAAACTGAAACTTTAAGAAATTCAAAAAAGCACAAGAGTTCTTATGTCTTACAATTTATACAAATTTATTTATTCAGCTGATATCTAATGCAGCTATTTTCAAAGATACAACTTCACACTTTACCGAATATATCAGAATACCTTGAAAATTATAGCTGTTGTTTATTGATAAAAATAAAATGTATAAATGAAAGAAAATACAAAGATAATTTAAATATAATTTCATGGTATCTTATGGTTTCTATGGTTTCCTTTACATATATTGTATACAACATATGGCTTTTATATTGTTATTTAAATTTTAATTAATTAAATAATATAATCACAGCAAAACCATTTATGAAAAATTCTTTCAACAAAATGTACAATCTGTGAGTCAAATTATTATTTTTAAATCTAAAAAGATTAACTTTTAAACAACATATGAAATTTACAAAGATTTATTGTATTATATTTGACTATTGTAAGAAATGATGTAATGTATGATTTTAATGGTGATTCATTTGAATTATCTTTATGTAATTTAACGTGTAAAATATTTAATAAAAATTAACATTTTATTAATTCTTGAATATGTTATTAAGATAGTATTTTATAATGAATCAGCGTCTTTCTGTTTGTAATTTGCTAATAGCGCTGAATTTTCATTTCACAATGACATTTAAAAGTTTAGCTAATTATCATGTTCTCAGAACTGTAATCCACATACATACACTCTTTTACAAATACGAAACTTTTTATGTAAAAAGTTACTGATTAAATTAAAATATATTTACTGGTGAGCAACTTATTGATCAAGCTAATTGAAACTGCATTTGATCTGTACTTGATGAGTAACTATAAATAACAGGGGTATCTGAAGTTGCTGCATCCGATGCTGTAGCAATAGTAAAAAGTTGATCATCATAAATAGTATGACCAGATTCCACTTTGCGTTCACCATTGCTAGAAGAAGTTGATGCAGAGTTTCCTGTATTTGGTGGATTGTCACCTTTTGTTGTTTCTCTGTACTTCTGGAGATAAACTTTTAATGGCTCTACATAATTGTCGAATCCAAGAGTTGTCATTGCAAATAGGATATCTTCACCATTGATTGTTTTTCGTTTTTCCATATGACATCTATCACTAGCTTCAGATGTAATAAAAGAAATGAACTCTGATACACATTCTTGTACGCACTCTCTAGCATCTTTAGCAATCTTCCCTGCATCAGGGATGGCTCGTTTCATTATTTTAGCAACATTTGCAATTGGAAGAAAACGATCTTGTTCTCGAAGAGGCCCAGTGCTACCACCCCCACAGTGAAGAGGATCATTTGTTCCATGATTGGAATCATCTGTATTTTCTGGATCATCTATGATAATAAATAATTATTTATAATAAACATATCTATAATATAACATATAAATAAATATCCATGTAGTAATAAAATGTAATCTTAAATATTAATATTTATATAATTTACTTTTAATGAAATTTCTGAATTAAATTGAATTTAAAAATAAATCAATATTTAATGGACAAGTTTTAACTTACTACCATTTTTTAAAGCATTTGTAATACAAAGTCGCAATTTAAATTGGAATATAATTGTATACTACTTAAAACATATATTCAATATATTCTGTTATGCAATAAATTAGTAATTACAAAAATATATTAAATATCTAAATTTGTTGAAATATACTTAATTTTTAGACTTAATATTAACATAGAACAAGTATAATAAAAACAAATTAAAATCTATTAATTTTATTTATGTAAAGTATTTTAATAAAATTAAAATATTATGGGATTCGATAAAGTGTAACTCAAAGAAAATGTTCATGACATTTTTTTAAAACACAAATTATTTTGTAAATCTTGCTATTTAAAAAAGAAAAAAACATGCATTAAATTTAATATATATTTTCTTTTATGTTTTACAGTAATCATTTTTAGCTAAAGTTATGGAATTGGATATTTTTAAATTTTTTCCAAATACTCATGTTACTTTTTTAAAATAATGTATAAAAGTAATTCATGTGATTATTTATGCTTGAGAAAATATCAAATGATAACAAAAAATAAATTTTTAAAATAACCTTAGTTATTAAATTATTTGTATTAACACAAATATACAATAAGTGTACTTTAATTAAAATGTCGGAAGTGAAATTTAATTTTATTGTTAAAAAACTTTCCTTTTGGAAAGATTGAATAAACTGATAACAAATGATAAATTTATCATAACAATGAATTCTCTTAAGTTGAATTGTTTTAAAGCTTGTCAAATTATCTTAACAGTTAACACAAACTTAAATTTTATATTAATTTCATATTTAGTATTGGTAATTTAAAAATATATACAAAACAAATTTATTAAAAAATGTATGAATATTGATTATAAAATAAAAAAAAGTATGATTGTAAATAATTGTATTAAAAAGCATGGAAAATGAAAATTATAAAAAAGCAATGCATGTAAAATAGTATGTTCGTGGCACTATAAAAATAATATTTAAATCAGAATGCTTGTTTAATTAAAACATTTAAAATTTTGAAAGTATTAATATAAATTTTGACATTATATAAATATAAGAATATTAATTTGATACTTGTATACAAATAAATATGTTTTATAATGAAATTATAGTTTTTATTTACAGTATAAAATATTTTAAAGTATTAAATATTTAAAATTTTAAATCACTATTTTGTATATACATTGTTGTATTTAAATTATTAGTATTTTTTAAATAAAATTAATTTATAAATACGTAAAAAACAAACTTTATAACTATAAATTAATTTCAGTCTTTTTAACATTTTTATATGTTATTAAACCTATTTATAAAAAATAGTAATCAAAAATAATAGTCTCAACAATGCAAGTATAAATCACATTTATAAAATCTTTAATTACCTTCTAAATCATCAGACTGAACGCTAATATACGAAGCAGTTACAGTATTTCCACCAAGAAACGTTGCAGAGCCTAATGGTCCTGTATCATCACCACTTTCTCCACTATTTTCCATATTTATAATTCTAACCTCAATATTTATTAGTTTTTTTTGTGTGTTTGGTTATAGTGGCCAGCAACCCTACGCTAGTTACATGTGATTCAATATAAAGATTTATTAATGAATGAAATATATTTCAGTCAACAAAATTATAATCATGAAATGCAACTATTGTAATAAGAGTAACTTCTTATATATATCAAAAATTTGATGATCATTAGTCAGTTTCAGTTTCTCTTAAACTAACTTCAGAAGCGGAATTACGATATTTTTATATTTAACTTCAACCTAACTTCACTTCGTTTGACTTTTACTTCACCTTAGTTCACGGTTGTATCAAATCTAGAAGCATATCCCTAAAAACATATATGAAATAAGAAACATTGATGTATTTTAAACATGAAACTTATTTGGCAGTTCAATTTTCATATCGAAGTTAGTTTTATTTCGGGATAATAAAATATAAGTTCAGTACCGATACTTTTAGTAGTTTATTTATCTTTATTAATATATACATAAAGGTTTAACAATGATCTGTTAAGGGTACAAATAATCGGCACTGGTTTTAACATACAAGCCTAGAAACACTGTTCTAAAGTGTGAATATATATATATACTTTTGTATATATTGAACGCTAATTCAATAAATTAGCTCTTTAACCTAAATTCTTTTTAATATTTAATTTTTGTACTATTGATTTCTTTTGTAATTTAACTGGTAAAAACGGAATTTTTTGCCACGATTAAATTTTATATAATTATAATTATGTTGATTTTCAGTTATTAAATCATAGTAAAAAGAAACACATTTTTCTGTATTTTTTAAAAATTATCTTAGTTTACAATTTATTTTGTAATAAATTTGTTATAATTATTTATATATTATTAATATAAATAACTCTGTAAAATAAAAATATTAAAAGAAACAATAAAAACTGAAGTGCTTGAAAAACACATGTTTAAAAAGTATGCACAACATAATAATTGTGAGAACTTTTTAAACTCGCGTTCGCCAGATTAGCCTGGTCGGCCAGGTCAGCTAACATTAGGATCAATTTTATTATTTAGGCTATGTATAACGGATGCTTTCACGGAGTTAGTGTCTTCTTTAATAAAAATTGTACTATACATTGTATTGCTATAAAATGATAACAACCAAACTTCAGAAGTATGGAAGAATTTATTTAATTAGAACATTTAAACCTTTCATCAAATATGCGGATGTATTTCGAAAAATACATCCGCTCTATGAACAGACGACAAAAAGATCATATTTTTCGAAATACATTTGCATGTGTAAGAAAAAACTTAAATATTTGAATTAAATAAATTCCCCCATATTTATAGAATTTGATTGTTATCATTTTATGACAGTATAATATGTGATACAATTTGTATTTAAGAAGATACTAACTCCGTTGCATTATCCATGATACATAGCCTTAATTTGGAAGATCATTCTGTCACTGAATTGAAAAGTTTATTAATGCGTGTTTATTTTGAAATTATAACATTTTGGATTTTACAACATCGTCTATTGTTCTACTTTCTTAAAAAAATGTAAGTTTCTTTGAATTCACGTTGATTTACAATTCATTACAATATACTTCAATAAATGAATTCAAAATTTCTTATTGTCCTATAAAATTACTTTTAAATAACATATAATACGTTATTTAACTTTTATAAAAGAAACCAACTCTACAAATTGACATTTACTCTTTTTTATATTACAGTTATGAATATTTCAAAAATACTACAGAAAATATAACCTACACATTCCAAATTTTTTAAGTAAATATATGTTAAAAAACAGAAAAAATATTAAACAAATTATTGTATTAACACCATTTTTATTTTTATTTCAGATCAACTGACGTTTTCGAAAACTAATCTTTATTCGCAATTAGAACTGTCTATTCGTCTTTGTTTACCTTATTAATAAGTTGGTACTTTAGAAAAAGAAAACCATTCTGAACTCGTATTCAACTTGATTTTGCCTGAACTGAAACATTTATCGAACGAGCTACTACGTAAACCAATAGAAAACGTCAGTTTTTAGTAATACTGAAATAAAAATCCTAAAGTTCTAGTTTAAGAACGCACGATCACTGAGTAAGCTTCGTCATTTTATTGTATTTCCGCTTTCTTCAACCATTTTGCTCTCGTGTTTACGACACGCATTTATATTTTTCATCGAATATAGTTCACTGTTTTTCTATAAAAATATTCTATAACGATTAACAGTGATCGTTATCTCGGAATTCTTATATTTCAAAATATATCTTGTAGGAAAATTTATTCATCAAAACAGTAAGTATAGTAATATTTTTGCTTCAAAATGTACTTTAGAAAAAAAGGATGTGGTTAGCGTCTTTCTGTGAAATGACCGTATGCTACTTTTACTAATAGTTTGATCATTTGAATAAAGTAATACCAAATTGTACCAAAGTATTATATTTTTGTATATTCCATCATGCAATCGCGTATTAGTATTAGAAAAACTGTATTATACATTTAACTTGCTTATCGATTTTTGTTTTCAAGTAGAAAAGAAGTCTTGTCGTAGTTTAAAACGAGGAAATTAAAATTAGATGTTTATTTGTTTTATTTCTGGTGAATCAAATCCATTAATTTCGAACATCCATGACAAATTTCTGCATTTATTTTAATTTAGTTTTAATGAAAATATTTAACATTTATTTAAAAATAACATTTTTTATACACTTGTTTGTATATGTTTCTAAATTAAAGAATTTTAATAATAATTTATTGTTTTTATGATTAACGAATCATGAAATTTATCTTTTTGAAATTAAAATGTTAAATATTATATAAAATAAAAAATATTTTTTTATTGAATTTAATTAATTCAAATTTCAGTCAGATAAATATAAATAACATTAATAAATGGTCATTCATATTTATGATTTATTGTAGTTGTTTTATTTATGTATTATAAGAATAATATATATATGTAAGAATAATAAATTTATTGTTTAATACAAGAATAGAATGTAATGGAAAAAATACTATTAACTTAATTTTGAAAATTGTTGTTTACAAAGTATCTCTGAAGATAATCTTAGTTTGATGTAGTTTTAAATATAATATAAATAAATACAGAAAATTATGGAAATTTAATTAATAGATTTATTGGCAGTTATAATGAGACACCAATATAGATTATTTGTACAATTTATAATACACTTTTTTAGGTATTTATATATTTTATTATATAACATATAAGAAACAGAAGAATTATTAAGTTTCACTGATTATAAAATGTTTTTTTAATAATTTAAACAACTATTTTTTCTAATTTATACATGCTAAATTTGTATACAGATCATGATTTATAAAAAACAAAATGCATTAACACTATTTTTACTCCTATTAATAATAGGTATTTCAATGTGCAAACTAATTGTTATATTATCCTATATGTCATATTGTGTTTATTTTTATTTAATAAACTTTCATTAATTAAACTATTTTTTTTTTTTTTAATAATTTAATATCTTATGTTCTATAATATTTAATTGCAACATTTACCATTATTACTAATAACAATACCATTTTATAAAAAGATACTGAAACTATATATAAATAAAAATAAGTAAAAATGTATGATTATTATACAATATTTATAAAATATAATATATATAGAATATTAATTAAAAAATATGATACATTATACATATTTTGTAATGCATTAAATGATTTATAAAGACATTATTTCCCAACTCTTTGTATAATTGGTTCTGAAGCCACTGTTTTTAAATGAAAACATAATTTAATTCAATACTTCCATAAAAATCGTAAAATTGAATTGTATTGATAATATAAATAATATAATTAAAAATATAGTAATACTTAAACAAATTTTTAACAAGATCTATTTATTTATCCGCATTGAAAGTTAAAACTTATAAGTGTGTATTATATTATAAATTGAAATATTATTGGTTTATATACAAAAGGCAATAAATCTGAGTAATGCATACAATTTAACAAACTGTAATAAAAATAAATACTATATAAATTTATAAATTCTAATTTATTTACATGAGTATTTTTTGAAATTTATATTATCTCTGTTTTAATACAATGCATATTATAATTTATAAATAATGCATTACTCTTATTTACTAAAAGTAAATTTATTTAAAGTAAAACAGAAACTTTTAGCAAGTTAATAACATTTATTAAAATCAATGTTTTTGATCATAGTTTTCTATTTATTATTATAACTGATACTATACATTATATTGATTGTTCTTGTTCTTGTTGTTCTTATTATTAATAATAGTAGTAGAAGTATTAGTATATTCATATATCACATACAAAATTATCTATTAATAAATAATTTAAGACAGAAAATTGTAATATATAAATTGAAAATTTACTTTTAATAAGTCTATTTAGAATGCATATGTATAATATTTTATTCACAAGAATATGAGAGTTAAAAATATTCGAATATCAAAACAATTTTATTTTTCTACAAATAGATCACTTTAATAATAATAGTGCAGAAATAAAAATATTAATATCATTAATTATAATTATAATTGCCATTCATACAAAGTATCAATTTTATTTAACATTTTGTTTTTAAAATAATGTTAATATATTTTCATTAATTTATTAATTTTTTGTTTTAAATTCCATGGTTTTTATATATATATAACAAATTAATTGCTTTACGTGCTTAAAAAAATGACCAGATGTTTATAGAGTATTCATAAATATTTTAATTTTATTTATCTAAATTGTATTCTTCAAAAAATAAAACGTGTTATAAATCCAACAATATTATTTATTATTGTCTTAGATTATCGCTGAAAAAATATTAAATTTACCAATGCTTGATTTTTTAAAAGTAACTATAAAAAATACTAATTATAATTCTGTGTAATTAATTATAACTTTCATATAAATTATTTATGTATTTCTAAAAATGTTTGAATGATTTTGTCTGAAATACTGACACAGTGTGGGCATTTTGTTTAAGCAGGTAAAACTAAATGGAACTAATTTTTCAGGACCATTATACTATCAAATTACTCAAATTTTACTTTGGACCCTACGTTCGACAAAATTATATATAAATAAAACAATGCAAAGAAAGTTTATTAATTTATTTAAAGTATCGAAGTGGTATGCACCTTTAAGTAATATTACAGCCAATTTAATTTATAAATCATATATTTCAATTTCATCAAAATTTAATGTAAATAATATAATATTTAAATTATTATAACTAATTTAGTTATTAATTTGTATTTATAATATATACATTAAATAAAATTCTTATTTGAAATAAATTTAAATAGATGTAAACTATAATTTTGTACCATTTTAAATAAGTACAACAAAATATTTATAGGAATCAAATAAATATACTCATGTCATCTAAATCATATGCATTCTGAGTAGTCTTCTTTCAACTATAAATAATATTAAAATAATTAAATAATCATACAATTAATTTGGATAAAAATATTTTTTACAGGTAACAAAAATGTCAAATAACAGTGGTGAACATGACGATGAAGGTTATGTGGTTAAAATTCGTGGACTTCCTTGGTCTACAACTGTTGATGAAATCATGAAATTTTTCGTCGATTGTCGAATTACTCATGGAAAAGCTGGGATTCACATGACAATGTCTCGAGAAGGGCGTCCCAGTGGTGAAGCTTATATTGAAATGGATTCTGAGGAAGATATTGAAAAAGCCTGCAAAAGAGACAGGGACCACATGGGCCATCGTTACATTGAGGGTACTGATTGTTAAACTAATCATTAATATTTTTATTTCATTTCATGCATATTATGCAAACATGACCTGTACTTTATGGTACAACAGAAAAAAAAAAAGTTTACATAAAGTATAGAAAGTATTAAATGTGACTGGATTTGTTATTTTAAAAGACATTAAAGGATTATTTGTCATATAATTAAATTTCCACGATCGATAATAAATATTACATTTGATCTAAATACTCCGATGAGCACTTAAATGTTTATTTTATCTTTCTATCATTAGGTGGTTACTAAAATTATTTAAAAAGTATGATATGCAAAAGAAAATGTTTTAATAAAATGTGTTATTTACAGTATTCAAAGCTAAGAGGGGTGAAATGGAATGGGTTGTGAAGCGAAGTGGTCTAAATATGGAAAACGTAATGGACGATGGTTGTGTTAGGTTACGTGGATTACCATTCGGATGTTCTAAGGAAGAAATAGCACAATTTTTCACGGGTATAAATCTTTGAGTTACATTAGAATCATGCAAGTTAACCCAAAAATACATTAATTTATAATGACAGCAAGAAAAAGTAAATTTTTTAAATAATTTTTGTATAATTTTTTCAGTTAATTTAAAGAAACTGAGATTAATTATTATTCTATTAAAAGTAAAAGGAATAGATTGCTTTTGACGAAACAAGTTTAAATATAAAGCAATGGTATGACGCACTTTGCCATATGAAAACATTTTACATCAAAGACTAAGTTAAAAGCAGTCTTTTCAGTTATATAAATTAAATCTAACTAAAGGGTTGTTTTATGTTTCATACTTTATTCCTTTGATCTTGATTTCAAATATAAATGATTATTTTGTAACTAAGAAGACAATAACTGGCACTGAAAATGGGTGTTAAGCTACAATATGGTTGTTTGATTATGTGTGGGTCAGGGTTGGAGATATTGCCGAACGGGATTTCACTACCGACAGACTACACGGGCCGCAGTACTGGGGAGGCTTACGTTCAGTTTGTAAACAAAGATGTTGCGGAGCGTGCTCTGCAGAAACACAAGGAAAAGATAGGACACAGGTGGGGCTCTTACTCTAAATGGGTTCGGGTATACTTATGAATTTATACCATATTATTTTGACCTTACTTCAAAGTGTAGTTTATGTAGACTTGTCCACTTTACGTTCACCAAACATTGGAGAACGAATTGACATTCAAATGATTTGTTACTTCCGAAATCAAAAAATCCTGAGTGGAATAATCAATAACTTAATCGTCCGAAAGGTTAATGACAACGACGATTCTTTTCAGACTCATTTTCAATAAATTTTACTTTTAAGATGTTCCACAAAAAAGTCTTGTATTTATTGTATTTATTCGTTAAAATACACTTAACTTGGTTTAAACAAAATCTTAAAAGTATCATTCATTGGAAAATAAACCAATACACTGTACACTGTACATGCATTAAAACATACAAAAATCTTCATTAAGTTTAAAATGAATCACAGACAACTGTTAACAATAATTTGAATTCTGCTCAACTGTTATTACTAAACTAAATTTCCGTTATAGAAAGAAAGTGTCTTTTAAATTGCAGTAATAACTTTTGAGCAGCAAACTTCAGATTGTTGGATAGCAGGTGTTATTTTTTCGCCTGATCATACAGATTACTTTGAAATGATGGCAGTTTCTTTTAGTATTAATTTTTTTCATGAAGAATCGTGTTAACGAAAAAAATGTACTCAAAGAAACTGTCTATGAAACAAAGAACAGTTAATGGTAAAACCGTCATACGTAAGCAGAAGTACTGTTGGCCCGACTGAATCCCGTGGGTGGGTTCCCGCTGGGCGGGAGGTACCTTGTTACGTGGACATGGAATTCCATGGGAGGTGGGTAGGGCCGCCCTACGGCTTACATTACATCATGCAAGGGTGGGCAATCCACTGGGATGGCGGTAACCATAATTTTTATTTAACACATTAGGATGAATCGTATGGTTATTGAATTTACTGATTAATTTTTACATTGATTTCATTATCAGAAAATTAAACAAAATTGGTAATTAATCGATATAACTGTAAATAGTATAAAAGACATAGTTTTTAATGTTCAATAATCACAAGGTTTATCTATTAATTATTTATTTATATTAATGTGAGTGTACAATTTGTGTTACTAACATATAAAATAATTATTTCCTTAAATTTTACAAATATAAGTAACACTAGGTGCGCTCGCGTTTCTTGGTCTGTGATTCTTATTAAGTTTTGTCGCAGGTAATTGGTCTTCACTACGTAAATCAACATTGAAAGCTCTGTTTCAGTTTACTAGTTTAAATTGAATTTAATGCCATTTACATTGGTATTACAATGTTTTATTCAAAATATATATATATTAATTTAATTCTTTATATAAAGTATTGTGGACATTTTTATTTTATAAATATTTCATTTATGTTGATTATATGGATGATTTCATAATTATTATAATTATTGTGAGTAAATAAATAACTAACCATAGATATATTACAGTTTAAATTGTAAAAAAATTATTATATTTTGATAAATATAATTTTATATGAAATCCAGAAATGATTAACGATAATGTATTAATATTCATTTTAAAATGGAATTTAAAAAATGTATATTATATACATATGCTGATATTTTAATTTAACATACGTGTATGTATTTTTAATTACTTTTTTGAAAAAAGAAAAAAATGTTTATGAAATCACTCGTATAATGATTAATTTTGGAGAAAGATCAAAATTATTTATAGGCTCGGAAATATCACAGTAATTTGACTAACCTGTGAAATATACGATTTGTCTAATATACATTATCATAAATCATCGACAGATACATTGAAATCTTCCGAAGCAGTTTATCTGAAGTACGCGCTAGTGTCGGTCCTAAGATGAGAGGAGGTCCAATGGGTGGAAGCGGATTCAATCAAAGACCTTCACCTTATGACAGAAATGATCGATTTGGTGGAATGAATCGTTTTAATAGCAATGGCAGGAACGCTAGAAGTAGAGGAGTTGACAGAGATAAGTGTAAGTTAATTTTAATAATTGCATTTTTTGAATATCTATTAAAAAACAGAAAATTAATTTTAAGTAAAATTAAATGTACACTTTACAACATAGAAAATAATTTCAATTGTATCTTTTAAGATCCATTCAGTGTAAGAAAAAGAAAGTAAAAACATTAATTCAAATTTATAAAATAATTTTATAACTGTATCAATAACGATAGTATTTAATATACATATATAAAATAATAAATACTCAGCATTTGTTTTTTTCTCTTTTCTTGTTTTGATTTGAAAAAAATAAATATGGATTCAAAACAATCTTCTTTGAACATTATATAAATTCTAACATAATGTTAATACATTGTTGGTCTATAATGTTCAAAAATTAAAGGTCACGTTTGCCCTGTGTTAGTGTTTTATCTAATACAGTTTCCTAGATGACGACAATATTTATATTTGAATTAATAAAAGTTATTTTTTATAAAGAATACACACTTGCAATAATATCAACATTTTAATTTAAAATTATGCTAATTATTTGTGTAACAATGTTTTATTTTAGATTTCGATAACAACGTGTGGGGTGGAAGCAGAAACAATTTTTCAACTGGTGCTAGCGGTATGAATATGCGTAGTGGCGGAGGAATGGATATGAAGGGAGGCGGTAGCGGAAACTTTAGAAACAGTGGAGATAACTGGAATAGTAACACAGGAATGCACTGTATCCATATGCGTGGATTACCTTTTAGAGCAACGGAACAAGATATTGCAGACGTAAGTTCTTCAAATTATTAAAAAAAATAATAATAAAAAAAAAAAAAACGGACATGTTTTATAAATACTTTTTCAAATAAGATTTTTAAACCCAAAATAAAAATTAATAACAGTATATATAATTAAAATAAATATAATGTTTTTTGAAAATACTATGTTAAATTCGCATATCAAATACAATCAGTATA
>JABFOX010001456.1:0-12987 GCA_022817665.1 Axea sp. ZL-2020
AAAATTCCTGCATTATTGTCAGATCAAACAAATATAATTTCTTGTTAAATCATACATTAAATTTATATTTCATGTAATGATATATTATCGGGCCAGCCCTGTACAACTTATAATTAAAATTTCATTTAAAACTTCATAAATCCATTCCTTAGAAATTTTATTTTGATTATAATTAATTACACTGCAATCAAGATAACATAAAAAACGTAAAGCATACCTTTTTTTAAAGTTATCGAAAGCAAAAATGTGTATATAATTATTTTATTATACATTAATAAAAATTAGAATTGCAAAATTTGTGTGTAATTATTTATATTAATCTTTCTTATAAATTTATTTAAACCATCACAGGTTTATTTATATACTTCTTTATCATATATTTTCAAAAAAAAAATAAAATAATAATAATACAAATAAAATTAGATTTAATAATATTTCCTGTTTATTATTTTCTTTTTATAATTATTCTTTTTGCAGTTCTGCGTGAATTATAATTTCATTTATAAAATAAAATTTACATGTTTTAAAAATACTTCATATTTTTCAATACTTTATAAGGACAGTTATAAAATAGTGCACAAATATATAAAATATTTGTATGATACTAAATATTAAAATCTTTAATTACTTTTTTATTTTTAATAAAACGTTTTAAAATAAAGTATTTGCGTACCTACTTAAATGCACATTTATCATATTTGCCAAGAATTTATATGCATATTTTTCTTCAGCATACTCGTCACCCAACCTTCGGTCTTTCATTTAATAACGGTTAGATTTTAACATGCATCACATTAATGAAGTTGGCCGCGGAATTATATAGTTTGGGGATATTTTGTAAATCGATTGAAGAGAACTCGAAATAAATAAATAAAAATTACCAAGTTAAATTGATTTAAATAAAGTATCAAAATGTATTAATATATGTTCGCTTTAAATAATATTTTTGGAATATTATTTGAAATAATGTTTTTTATATTTTGTACATATTCATTAAATATAATTTTTATATTTTTCAAATGTTAAAAATATGACGTTTATTTATTTAATAGAATTATTCAGAAATTCTTCTTTTTAATTTGTATATTTATGTTTATATATTTGTAAAACCATATTATAAATATGTATACGATATTATTAAAATGTTTATAAATATTTTGTATACATGTATACAATATATTTAAAATATTTAAATCATGTGCAGTAAAATGTATAAATATATTTATATAATATTATTTCAACCAGACATATCATATTTACAATATATTTTTATGTCATTAAATATTATTTAATATTAAACAATAATTTAGTAATATCTTTTCTGCAATTGTAATATTTTATAACAATTATTTGCTAATAGGGTTTTTTTCAATGAATTACATACTTATAATTCAAATCTTAAATTTTAGTTTATTTCACTTTAAATGCAAGTAATAAATGTTTCATTTTTATTTAAACTAATTCTAATAAAGTTAATTATAAAAAATGCATTACTTGAGATACATGTATAATGTTACAATTGTTTCGCGAGAATAATTTTTTGTTATATTTTTCATGGTATTTAATTTAACGCGTTTTATTTATTTGATGTTTTTTTCATTCGATTTAAAAAGTAGCCTTGAACTGACAAATTCCGCGGCAAACTTCAGTACGGTTACTCATCTAAAATTAGTAATGGCTCAATGATTATGCAACATTTCCTCTGGAAATCATACAGAATTATACGAGCATCATCTTCAATATTCATAAGAAGGTATGTGTATCGTCATTTTAAAAACGAACAGAAGTACTTTTTCGACATGACATTCTTTTCAAAAACAGCCTTACTTCCTCACCATGATGCATTCAATCCTCGGATTATAACATCTTCAATCAATTTTTCTTTTATTACATATTAAATGTCGAAAATATTTTAAATGCTGAAAATATGTATGTACATTTTGTGTTTTAAAAAAAAGACAAATTTTCTCGTACGATTGAATGAAACTCATTTTTTACACTTCTATTGTTTTTGCAACGGTTTCATTAGTCCTAATATTTCATAGTTCATTTTAACCAAATGAAAAAAAGCAGTTATAACGCTGATTTTGAATTGGAAAGTGAATTTATTTGTGCTATTAGTATTGAAAAGAAATAATGCATGGTGAGAGGTGACAAAAACAGTGATATCGATAAGAGTAATCAGTGTTTGTTGGTTGTTAATTGATAATTCCAATTATTTAGTAATCATTTATGAATTATTAATGCAGGTTAATAATATCCTTGTAAATGCAAACATTTTGTATTCATAATAGCTATTTATTGTCCAAAAATTGTTTCGGGTATTGTACGATACATGCTTTAGTACCGATGATGCCATTAATTACAAATAGTGTTCTTACCCTCCCCCGATCATAGATATAACTTAAGTAACGCCGCCCTAGCGGAACTGCGCTGAACAGGTTGAAATTGTCAGTTGATGTCTGAATTTTTGTCAGTTTGATTGTCGAAATTTACGAAAAAAAGGTCGACTGTTAAATTATGGATAATAGCTATAATGGTTTCAACGTTTAAAAAGAGACTATTTCACTCTACTTTCTGGTAATATACTCTTTCTTTTCTTAAGAAAAGTATTTCCAACCAAATAAAGTCAAAATTTAATGGCGTTATTTGAATGATTATTAATATTCTTTATAATTTTAACTTCAAAATATTTAAATCAGAGCAAATAGATGATTAAACACGTAACTAACTTTGATTAAACAGCTGAATTAATAAATAATGCAACAATATAAATGCATTTAAATATACGAACGCAAAACAAGCTGTTTGATTCTTTCGAAATAGTAACAAAGGTTATAACAATGACATAAACGTCTGTCCTTTTTTTTAAGCTTTACTTATATTCTTTATGTTGCATCCACTTACATGTGTTTATTACATAATTTTACACATGTTATATTGTCTGTTTACATATGTACCTATTTATTAATACTTAATTATAATTTGATTAAATATTATATGAAAGAAATTCCAATAAGGATATTCGGATTCAAATGACAGTGTCCTTCATTAAAGGACGGTGTCTTGGTCGTAAGAATGCAATTGTTTAAAATGTACTAATAAACTCATTTAAAGGAAAAAAAAAAAAATTATTTCCGCCCATCTTTGGATTTACCGATTTGATTATTAGTGGCGCTGTTTCAATAACTTTAAATCGATATAAAAAGCCTGTTGACAATGTATGTTATTTACTACCAATGATAAGCGGTAATAGGTTTGTTTACCCAAACAATGACAGATTCACAATTGTATTACTTCCCTAATAGCGAATAATATTGCTTAATAATGACTATTTTATAAATATTTTCTTAAAATTATATTTCATACTTTAAAAATATTAATATAATATGAAATAATATTTTAATAATATTAACTTAATGTTTTTAAAATATTAAAATAATGTGTTTTTTTTTTATATTTTGTACATATTTATCAAATATTATTTTTATATTTTTCAAATGTTAATAATATGAAGTTTAATTATTCTAGTACAATCATTAAGTATTTATTTCTTTGTAATTCTTATATTTATGTTTATACATTTATAAAAACATTTTATATATATGCGTGCAATATTTTTAAAATATTTAAATTATATTCAGTAAGGATTATAAACATATCACATTTATAAGATATTTTTATATCATTAAATATTGTTTGATATTAAAGAATATTTTAGAAATTGCTTTTTCAATTTTAATATTTTATAAATATTCTTCTGTAATTGGATAATATTTTTACTGTGTATGAAGAACAGTGTATAATAATATTTAAATTTCAGTATTAAAATTACAAAAATGTTTGAAATAATTATTTAACAATACGTGACTAAATGTACAACAGCATAATATTTTCACTTTGTTGTGTATTAATAAATCACTTTGCGTTCATTTTCTTTTCACATTTCAGTTAATATTATTTATATTACATCTAATTGTACTTTTTACTAAATTCGTTCCTGTTATACTCATTTTCTATGTCATTTCAATAAACATTCTGACCTTTAGATTGTATTCGTATTTTAAATTTATGTTTCATTCACAATAATGAAATTTTTCTTATTTTCAATTTACTTAATTTGAATGACACCGTGAATTCTATAAATATTTGATTAGTTTAATTTATGTTTCATTAATACAATTAGTTGGACAAAATTTAACCACATTACTGAAGCAAGTATACGTGTAAAAATAAATATACTGTATAACGTATATAAATATATAATATACAACCATATGTTTGAACTTGACAAACTATTAAATAGATTTTAATATCAAGAAAAATGTCATTGTCATGTATATCATTATTATTTAGGTGGAAAGTAATTACGTAAAAAAATGCAATTTATTGTGTACCTCGTGAATTCTTGAATCAAGCACAGGAAAATTAAAAAGTGAATAAAGAATTTATATGAACTCTGAAAAAATGTAGTATTAATTAGAGAAGAAAATGATACATAATTAATATTGGACAAAGATTATGAATTTCATTCAGTCTCGAAAAAATGTTTGGTTTACAGTTACACAACTGTATAACAAAATATAATAGTTCTAACTACCGGAGTGAATGAGTTATATAAATATAAAGATTGCTACATATATATAACATTTTATCGAAAAACTTTCTCTTGTGTACTTTCAATAGCGAAATTCTAGTCGTACATTATTCTTATCATGTATAATAAAATAATTGTTAAGAAACAAAAAAGTGTGAGTACAAATATTTTTTAAGTTCAGTTCTGAATCATTACGTTGGAACACAATATAAATCAAAGTTAAATAATATTTAATCTGCATTTAGATTTCCAATTAAATAAAAAATGTTTAAAAAAAAATAAATAAAACGAATAAACAAAAATTTAATTCATAATGTTATTAAATACACAAAAAACAATTTCTTGATAGATATTGTATTGGAGTTGATAAATGAACTCCAGAATAATACACTTAGAAATTTGTTTAATAAAATTGATATATAATTAATTTTTTTACAAAAATGTCCATTTTTGTAAATCTCGCGTTTATATAATTCTTCCAACGCCAGCTGCAATAAATATAACTGATACTCCCACAGAAGTGTCAGTTTTATAAAATATCAAATGGACATTTATTAAACGTTATGGAAGTCTTATATTTTATTAGGGATTGATGTACATTATTTATTGGCAACAAAAATATCCATATATTGCATTAAAAATTGCGTATTCAATTATATGAAATAATAAAATGTTCAAAACTACAATAAAATTTCTTTCGTGATTTTATATCGTCATTCTTGCACTATGATTAATTTAATTTTTAAAAGGGGATCAATCATGCGAGAGAAATCTTTTCTCATAAAATGAATTATAAATTGATAATACATTTTAATATTATAATAATAATAAAGAAAATCTAATAATACAATCTATGTACTTGATTTATATTTCGAAATACAATTATGAATTAAAATTTGTTATTACTTTACTATAACAAAAAGGAATGGTTTTTATTCCCAAAAAGGACTCGAGTAATCGATATTTTTACATGTGTGTATTTAAAGAGAAAGCGTGTGACATTTTAAACACATTTTTATCCCTTCATATTGATCATTCAAAAATAAAGTTTAGTTACAGTTGTTGTAATCGAAAAAAAACTGTTGTTTGAGCATATTTTATGGAATAATAATTTGTGTATAACTATTCGTTAGACAAATGTAAAATAAATAAATTTTACGCAATAAAGTATTTTACATCATGTCATACAAGTACACTTTATCGTATGATATGAATATGATTATAATTATGCGTTGTATGATACGATAATAATTTTGCTGTTTTTTAGGATTATAATACCTGTAAATGAAACTTGTCCAAAGCCAAATGTGAAAAGCACAAAGAATAAAAGTTTAAGAACTATAATTAAAAGTTATTGTGATTACAGGCTTGAACGTTCTTAACAATGAATGATTTAATGCAATTAACTTTAATGTCTAACAATCCAAACACTGATTCAAGACAATAATTTGTGTCTTATTTTAAAATGCCATTCTTTTATCAATATGAAGTGTTATGCTGCCTAAAGGAAATGCACGTTTACTGGGAAACGTCTGTGATACCAAACAATGAATTTTGTTTAAAAATTTCGCAGGAAAATGTATTTCACGAACTGTAAAAATACGAGTTTCTTCGTGCACACAAAAATGTTCAGATTTATAACTAAACGTCGCCGTATTAAAAGATGTATTTTTAAAAGAAGCGACGTCAAGTTATGTTAACTTTGATTACGTCATGACATTTTCTATTGCAGTTGTGCTCTTATTAGTTAATTCGTTCTCGGTTAAGTTCTATGTAGCGAAAAGAATGAAACATTGTCTGCGAATGAAACATGCGTAGATGCAATAATCACACTAAGCATGATATTTCAGCCAAAGCTACGACCCGTGTTTTCAATGATCTCCTCCTTAAAAGTGAATGTTAATTAGTTCAGTATGTTTCTGATTAAAGTACTTTTTTGGAGAGCATAAAACTGTACGAGAAGTCTTATAATCAATTCAGGAAACAATTTAATTCATTTTATAATTGACGTATGCAAATTATTATAATGCAATACAGTTTACTAACACAATGTAATGCATCATGCAGTTCAATTGTATTAATTGTAAATTGAATACGTTTATTGATGCAGATTAACCAAAACAATGCTTTCAAGAGCGAATCTATCTATGAAATTAAATTGCCCGTTGGACGTATTTTTGGACAAAAAAGAATTAAAATAGATCAACTGTTCTACATTAAAACACGGATCACTTAATTAAGGACAAGAAGCGTCTTGTTTATATCTTCGAACTATGTCGCATTTCAATATCTAATTATTTACAAGTTCAACTAAATTTATTAATGAATTATTGCATAGGCTAAAAGGCTTTACATTTATCAAAATGCTTTTATCTTAATTATATTAAGAGGATTTAATCAAATTTATATCGAGTTGAATATGTGTTATTTAATTTAATTAAACGACTGTTGCTAAAACTGCGATTAATTCGTCCGATAATGATGGATGTTATAATAATAATAAATGTTCGGTGATTTGTATGTACTGAAATGACCAAGAAGCTTTAAGTTTTGTCCGTCAATGACTTTCCTAACAAATCGTGTTTAATAGTTATGATTTAACATCACTTAGATTTATTAATTCAATTCGTACATTTTTGCGACCCCGTAAAGCTGTGTATAAATTTAACGAAATGTATCGTAACATCAAATTGAAATGATGTGTAATAAAAGGCAAGTACCTTTTTTTTTACAATCCGCGATATATTTGACTTATCGTTTAGCTTGCATTACCTTAATAGGGAATGAATTTAAATTTCAATACTCGCTCTTACATTTGATTAATGCAACGATTATTTTGTCAAGAGCGTTACGTAAAAATAATGCGACAGAGGACAGAGTAAAATTTGAAAAGTTCTTAATGAAAGAAAAAAAGGAAAAAAAAGAAAACAAAACAAAACAAAACTAATATCCCGTTCATTCAGAACGATACAATATTCTATTGTCTTGTAAAATGTTTGCGTAGCCATCGTGTCATACAGTATAACAGAAAAACAAGCTACTTTGTATCGACTAAAGCTCTATTTTGGCATTTCACGTTATCAATAACTGTACATGTGCGGAACTTTCAGAAGAAAAATCAGCGAACATGGAAATAATTGAAACACAGCCCGTAAATTCAAACTATTTAAAAGTCACTCATTTGATGTTAGATTGAACGTCGAAATGAAGCGATCAGTCATCACGAATTATAGTTGACGTTGCTATAGAAATGAAATATCCGAAAAAGGTCTTTTCGGAATTCATTGCGGAAAGTCACAGGTTGACGAAATTATTGCAAACTGACAAGTGATTTGAAATTGCGCGCGAAAATTGCGAGGGTAAAACTGATGTTACTTTTCACACGTAAAGCGTTTAAAATGTAACGCTTAATGCACAATTTGCGACTGAATGAATTTTTATCGAGGTTTGTGTTTTCTCGATTGTTCAACCATAACGGTTCAAATGGGAATTAAAATTTCAACGCTCAGCTAACATGTGATTGTCTAAGGAAACACATACACACGCGTACAACGTCGAGAAACTTTAACTGCAGCATTCCTTTCGAAACAAGTACGTACTATTTGAAAAAAGCGTCGACCCATTGCAAAGTATGCCGATGGGACGCCTCGGTACGAGCTTCGCTTAATCGGTTTTGATTCAAGCCCTGGCGATTCGCGGATTTTTCACGGTACACCGTCGAAGCGGAAAGCAAAAGAAAAAGGAAGGAAGCTGATCTTCTTTTTTTACCGAATTGAATTTCAAAATTGTGAAGCACGTTTGCATCGTGTTGCTCCGTACTCGTATAAAACTGCACGAAATGCCGCTTGATATCAGGTGCACCTCGCCGGATTCGCCGACGGATCATGGAAACGAGTACAGTCGGTGTCTGTCATAGTCTTTTTTCCCCCTTCTCTCTCTCTCTCCCTCTCTCTCTCTCTCAACACCCCGACGAAGCGGTTTCCCAAGCGTCGCGACGGAGGGTGATCGTGGCTATGAATTTTCGATAGCCTTCACTCGCGGGATGCTGCCGACTGTAAATTCCATCCGCGAGGAGACTCGTTGACCCTACCCGCCTCGGTGAAACACGAGTCTGCGCTTTGTGGCATTTCGCAACATCTTGTGATGACAGTAGCCTCAAGACGATCCCGATTAAAATTAATGCACAATGCGGAATTGTGAAATGTAGACTATTTGCCAAGGTTTCCGGCGTCGTGAATGAACCGAGATCAAACAAATGGCCCAGTTATCGGCACTGCTCTCTTTATCGAGTAATCAAACGTTTTAACACGCCGCAGGTGCGCGGTGATTCGGATTACATTTTTGTCGTCCGTTTTGAGGGTTGCTTGTAATGTAAGATAATACAAATGATTGATCAAGCATCGACCATGGAAAACTATTTTAACGAATGTATCAAATGCTTCTGTATTCCATGGAATTTTCATACGCGCGATTAAAGATTTGGCTAGGCCAACTTACATTTATTCATTTCTGCGATACGAATGTGTTGAATATCCGATTTATCAATGTGCACAAGAAATAATTCAGTAGGGATGCAAACATTTGTTACGGTAACGTTCCATTTAATGCGGGGTGTTACTGTAATGTGTTGTTGGTCAAATCCAGCTAGACGCTTTCACGCAGCAGCGTGCAACGAATTCGATTATAAATATTAAAAAAGTACATCAGCGCCAGATTCTGTGATCAAATCTATTAATTGTTAATATTATTGTGGAAGAAATCAAACTATTTATAACGATGTGTGTAACGTATTCAAGAGAGTTGTTATGCAATATAACGACGTGTATAGCACGGTATATAAAATAAAACTATTGAGCATTAAAAATACAGTGCAAGTGCATTTTACGTAAACCATTAACGGAAATAATTTCCTTTCGTAAAAAATGTTGATAACATAATAATATGTATTTAATTAACAGAGGTTGATCTACCTACTTCCAAATATTATATAAATAAGATTATCTTAAATCGACTGAATGAAAAATCAATTATGAAAAACTTTACAAGCAGATATTTTTAGGATGAAATGTATAACAAGTTTCGATGAAGATACGCTATTAATGATAGTATATTTTAAAAGGAGTAGATCAAAAGAATCTTACAATCATAGTATAGTCATGGCTTACGTGATGCTCAGCAAAAAATACAAAACTGACTAATATTTATTTTATTTATGTACGCAACGGACATACAGTCTTTAAAATAACAGGAATTGTTAACAAATTATTAAACAAAGTATGCTTGACACCAAAAAATGTCGGTAATGAAACTGAAAAATGTAATTAAAACTAAGTAAAACATTCGCAGAATAAACAAACAATCGGCGTAAATCAAGAAACACGATGATGCAAATGAAATTTTAATTTATAAGAATTTGTGTTAAGGAAATCGATTTCTATGAACTATCTTTTTTTGGTGTATTTTGGTTTGATTAAAAGATTAAATCGCGATTGAAATTGGTCATATTCACTAATTTAAATTATTCGATTAGAAATATGGGATGCATACATGAATATATTATATCACAAAATTAGTCGATATCATCGTTGATGTTATGATCATCGAACAATTATTCCTAATTTATGGAGTTTAAATATAATACATATGTACCTCATAGCTAGCTTTATCGAAGTCAGAAATAAAATTTCTAGAAGGAATAATGTAATCATCTATATTAGATAAAATATCCTCAGAATTATTTTCACGAATGATTTTAAAAGTGCAAAATATCAAATCTGAAAATGAATCGTTTAAATTGGAAGTAGAATTGTTTTGTAACATATTTAAAATTATAAGTGAGTACGGCAGTGTAAAAACAAAATTAATAGGCAGCTTCGTCTGTAAGTTCATGTTTTCCCTAGGTAGAATTTCTCCGATTCATGCGGGGCAGATTAAAGTGTATTTCCGGATTGAACATTCTTTTTTGTTCTATCGAAGTGCTTTGCAATTTTTGAAATATCATAAAAATATAGTTTTTATATTTCAGTGTTGGATGTGTTTTCCCTTCTACCATGCGTCTATTTATTTCAATTCTCAATTTATTTAGAAGGACTTGTGATTTAGGAGTAAGATCATTTCTAGCTGTTACATTAACATTCGCTAAGTTTTTTATTAATGCGCCGAACAAAAAGAGCAACCTCACGACTAGAGAATGTAGCTTTTAGAGGTTTAGGATTATGCTTTTTAGTTTTATACGTTGCGTGCAGATTTATGCAAAATTGGACGATTTAGAGTTTGAGATAGAATTGTATTAAGATTTACCAGATCATTCGGTAATTAATGATGGACTTCGTTGTAAAATATAACATTAAAACCGAAACGATGATATTCTTCATTTTCACTGATGATGTCTTTCATTGTTAATCATTTATTAGGTTCAGTTTTGTTCTCTAGGAATCTTTTTTATCATGCTTCATTCTTGGTGTTGATTTCATTAAACTTCATTCTGATAAAAGAAAACAGGTTTCCTTTTAAAGATGCAATGTGAGACGATAAAATCACATTTAAAGATCTGGTGGTAATGCGAGAACAGTAATCAGAGAAATCACCATTTTGCAAAAATTTAATGCGGTTTAAACAACTGGAATATGGTACGGAGCATTACAATTTTTACATTTAATAAAATTTGCATTTTCTGGTGGATCTTTATTGCAAAAGTAGTAGTAATAGTAGTTTTTTCCAACAGCGCTGAACTATCGATTACCCTACTATCAGCTCTATTTATATTAAGGAAATACGAGCAATTTTAAAGTTTGATACAAAGTATAAAATTCTATCCACGAATTTATATAATACAACTTAATACAAGTATTATATATACATAGAATTATTTGTAAATAAATTTATTTCAATAGTTTTGCTACAATTCAAACACGAATCGATAATATTTATGGTAATTGAAAATTGGTTCATAAAGTCAAATATATGAAGATGAAGCGAAATCTAAAGCCCAGAGTAATTTTATATTACTTGATAAGCGCTTATATGATACTTTTGTCAAATTATTTACGACTTCGTGCTAAGAACAGAAGAAATATTAAACATCAGGAAAAATATTCTAGCATAATTAATAAATTCATCTATCAACATGAAGTTGAATGAAATATGGATCATGGAAAATATTATAATTACTAATGAAATCTATTGTAACAATACAATTGTTTTATTTAATAAAAAATATTTTACATCAATATATGTATAATTTCAGTAATCATATAGAACTTAATATTATACATAATTTTACTAAATTTACAATTCAAAAAACATACTTGGCTGATAATACATACATTTAAATTCCTATACTACTGAAGACGATTTGTCACTGCATTTAAGGATATATATAATTTAAACAATATGTGTATTAAATTAAAATAAAATCTATGAATATTATACAGTATTCAAAAACCAAATATATGTATTAAAGAATGAAAAGATCGGCAAAATTGATTTGAGAGAAATCTGGTTTACGAATGTTTTGAAATTAAATAATAAATTTACTAATAAGGAATAATTAAACTTTTTTAACGTTGAAACGTTAGCAGACGAGAGAGATGAATAGATTGAAAAATGTTCAGCTTTTGAATCGAGTGAATTGTAACGAACATCAAAAGTTTTCTTTTTCATAGTCTCTATTAAAAATGAAAATAAAAATATTTAATTTAGCAGATGAAATATTGAAGTATTCGTTGCCAAAAGATTAATAAATAGCTAAATGTTAAAGTGATTCGCATAATTAATAAATGTAACAAATTTTTGAAGCAGATTTAAATAAAATTTAAAAATTAATTTTTTGTCTTACAAAGATAAAGTTTGGAATAAAAGTTTCATTTTGAACGGTACATTTGATTGGAATGAAAATAAACCTTTGGTAATCTTTTCAAGAAATAAAAGGACCAAGCTCAATATATGTACGTATTTTTTATGCGAAACATTTATTTCAATTTGTGCTGGATGGTGTAATAATCGTCAAACATTAATTAACTTCAGGTTCTTTTTATGGTCCGTATTCGCAGTACTTTAAACGAGATTACATTTATTTTACTAATTAAAAGCTTAATATTTCTAATCTTAATTAAACCACTACGTTGATTTGGGTACTCATATTTATGAATGACATCTTTGTAGAGAGTACTGTTAAAATTTATAATGAGCATTTTCTTTGTTTTCGATTTTTTTTTTTTTTTTTTTTTTTTTTTTTTAATCCTTCAAATAATTTTTTTTGATAAGAAGTGTACAACCACTGAAAATATGATTCACATAGAAATTTTCACTTGAGAGGAAGATAAAATTAAAGTGCCTGGCGCACATGTGGCATACACAACCGACGGGTGGCGAGAGCGTGAAAAGACATG
>JABFOX010001458.1:0-12978 GCA_022817665.1 Axea sp. ZL-2020
AAGAGTAAAAATGAAACGATGAAGCGGAAAGCCGATGCAAGGTCGTAATCACCTCAAGGTACGCTTAGTAAGCTGAGATTTTTGCACACAAGCGCACAGCTAATCTGCTTTCCGTGCACATACTTCAGCGCACACTCTTACTGCATGTTCATACGCGTTCCTTTGCAGCGTCGTCATAATTCACTTCTCGGAAGAAGAGTGAACTTGTAATTACCGTTCTCACTCCGGTACAACCTTGACTAAATCGCACTAAACTATCTACCAAAATTGGAAATTTATAGTATTCCTTGCACGCGAAAAAAAACACAAATAAACAAATAGCGGTAAAAAAAGAGAGAAAAAAAAGAAAAATAAAGATAAACGGGAAAAGAAGAACGTATTAAAAGTAATCGATTAATGTACATCGATTCTTTTTACGCTGCATTTTGTCCATTATTAAAAATTAATAAATTCCAATAAAATGATTGTAAATTATTAAAAATAAATTGCAATATTGTTTAAGCAAATACTAATTTATAGTCCTTTAATTATTTTTAATATATAAATGTATAATATGATTGCTTTAAAATATAAAATGTATAAAGTAAAACATTTAATTAATCATCTCAAAAAGAATGAAACGGTGAAAATAATACACGGCATAACACAAAGTTTCGCTGAGTTAACCGATACGTAAATTTTACCATGGAAAAGAATTTCTTTGATACGTGTAAAAGAATTTAAACAAAACGTTTCTCAATCGGAAAAGTAAATATCCATATGAAAGTTACTGTTTCTGATAAGAAAGCACATAAATTTCGTTACTTCTGTAAAAGTTGAATGAATATAGAAGTGCAAAAATGAATTCGTTTTAAAAAAATAGAATCATCTGTCATCAACAAAGTTTCGTAATAATTTAATTACAGTTCCAAGTATCCGTCACATTTATCTTTGTTCAATTTTAAATTTGTCGAAGCATAAAATATTCAGTCTGTATTTATTGCCAACATTTTATGCAATTTTTATACTTAATTGAAATTCGCGTTAAACTGAATATCGTACCACAATACGTCATCTCTTATAAATTAATACATCTTCTCTGTGAACATCTACATAACACCAACAGAATCCAGGACGTGTACTTAAATCTCATAAATCTACGAGGAAAAGCGAACGCGAACAAATTGAAAGGAAATCTATGTTGCATAAGCTATCTATGGTACTGTAACTTTGAAGTGTATTTTAAATAAGAGGCTCTCAGAAAATAAATTGCACCATCAGCAGCTGAGAGCTGTTGCAGATGTCCGAAATGATCGTGATATAGGTGAAAACTTTAACGGGGGTCAACGTGTAAAGGTGGTACTAGTGCAACGTAAAGTGTACTACATCATCGTACACCACCAGGAGGCTGTCTCAGAATGTAATATGAAGAAAGATGAACAGGCATTAGACAGCTTTAGCATTATTTTTGTTTTCCAATGCTGAAATTTCATCGCAGATACATAGTTGTTCATCTCAGCAGGACAATAACAACGACGGATTTATGGATTGTAACCAATGGATAAAACTGTCCTGTGCGTGTCTTCTTTACATTTGATGACTGTCTAACGTTGTATTTCTTTGAAAGCAGTAAAGTATATCTACATCAAGATGTCATATTATTCTTTAAATAACGTGCAATGGCAAATTCAAAATTACCTTTCATTTTTAATAAAATGTTTCAGCCGCGTGGATTAGCGGCCTGTTCGAATATACGATTGAATCAAAACAATTGAGTAATATGGACAAAGGAGTCATAGATGACAAAAGTAAACTGAGATAAAGATCTGTCACAAGTAAAGTTGCTTGACATCATAAATAAGCAATTCATTTTTATTTAAATTGCATCTTATTCAAATATAATTAGATTACGTACTCGTGACATATTCATTTTATTGAGCAAACAATACGAATATAGAAATAACACAGAAAAAAGGAGAAATTCAAATGACCATTAAATAAACATTGTTATTATTGTAATTAAACAAATTTGTTGTATAAATTAATTAAAATTCAGCATGAAAACGAATGATAAAAATGTAAAAATTGTTTAAACAGTAATATAATTACGGATACAAAATTATAATCAAGAAAATTGAATGAAGTTACTAAAGATAAAGTATTAAAAAATAAGCGAAAGTGTGTTCACAGCTGTTACTGAATAATTATGAAGACGAATAATGCATAAGTAAAAGCACACAGCAATCAATTAAAATAAGAAAATACTGAAAAACTGTTTAAAAATGGTCTTTAAAAACAAATAAACACTTTAGAGACAAGAAAATTCCATTTTAATTCTTGGCTCGTACATCATTCGAATGCATTTTAAAATATTATTGAACACGATTTACATGAACGAATTCCCGCATAATTTACGAGAAAGTCTTAAACCTTCGACAGATCGAAATCGAGCAACAAAATGCAAAGTTGCTTTGCTTCTTGAGCTGTGCCTAATATGCTCGACGAGGAGAGGTTTATACGCAGACAAGAAATATCGCATGCACAGTTTAACATTGCCGATAACAATAATCCGAGGGGTCTGTGAAAAGTGACTACTGACACTAATTCATGCGCAATTGAAATTGAAAGAAGCGCCAATGTACGCACTGTCAAAAGTATGCTTGAACGGTACAAAGCACGTTGATGCACGACCTTTTGACTACAGCGAAAAGGCGCACCGCTCATTCTGTACATGCAGGCTGTATAAAGTCGACAATTGACCTTTGCATCCTCCAGTCAATCGCAACGTTCGTTTTTCGTTTCATCCGATGACAAGAAAGTATTATTTAATAAGTGGAGACGGGAGAATTTGAATTGCCGCGTGTTAGATGGATTAATGTTTCACACTTTGCGAGTATGATTTATTGTTGAGAATTCATTTTTTACTACAATAGAACTAAATACAAAATTGCAATTAAGAAACGTGAATGATGACATTTGAATGTGTCTATGAAAATAAAGCGTCAGATGCGCTCATCTATACTTGAAATATAGTTTTACCACATTTTTTTAAAATGTTTAATCAGTCCAATAAAAAAGAATAGTTCATAGACACATAGTCTTCAATAGCTAGATTATAATACATCTAATTAAGATATCAACTTTTAATTATTAACTTATATTATTTAATTATACCTTCGTTGAACGGTTTACATGGAAGTTAGATACCATTATTTTGATTCTTGTTATAATTATTTCATTTATTTCTAATACATTAAACACGAAAGTAACGCCATTCTTAAGTAATTTTTCTTAAAATTTTTTCCCCTTTTCTTTATTATTCATTTATATTCATAATACATTTATTAAACTAATAAAATCACGAATTATTATGAAATTACAACATAATTCTGAATTTACTCGTTACAAATTACAATTTTAAACAACATTTATTAATTATGAAATTTAAAAGGAAACTATAATAATAAAAAGGAATGAAATATTTCTATTTAATTGATGTAGTTGAGTAATTTTTTCATGTAATAATCCTCCAATAATTTATTTTACTTTATTACATTTGTATTAAATTAATTAAAATACTTCCATAAAAAGTAAAATATAATTTGATAATCAAATGAAAACGAATAACATATAATAATTTATTATAACCTTGCATAATTACGATGCACTTAAATTATTACGTAAATAAAGTTTAATCTTTATTATTTTGATTACTAAAATGAATAACCGTTATAAAATTTTGTTTATAACCTCATCCAAGCACTATTCTGAAGCACTATCGATTTTAGAGACCCTTAATTAATTTGAGCCTGTACCCAAAAATTACTTTTATTTCTTTTTTTGCATAAATCATTTCGGTGCAGTCTCCGCCCATGCCTAATTCGAATGTTTCACTTTACTTAGAATCAGTATTCTTCGTAGAATGCATTCATCCGTAGTTGCTATTTTATAAATTAATGAAAGGATCGTGATAGACAATCTCCTCAAATTAACAACCTCCAAAACCTTATTTTCCCATACCTATGACATCATCCTGTCAGGTAAGTTTTATCTTTAATTTTCGTATGATAATCAAGCAAGCTTCTTAGTCTTATTTCATACATCTATAATCTTTCAATCCTCGATTCAAAGTCTGTTACGAGATACTGTTATCAGATTACTTCAGACTTACAACAGTAGATTACCCTTTAAATCTTTGTTTTTCAGACGTCATTACCTTAATGCAAAGTAAAATACTGACACAAAAAGTATATTTCTTTGAAATTGTTAAACGTTGCAACCATTAAATGATTATATAATATATTTAGATATTTACCAAGAAGCATGTTCATGGCTTATTTTCTCTTCAAGAACAAGATAAGATAGATTAATTATTTATCAGAAATAAACATTTCTGACGATTCTGATCTCCATTATTAGGGAATAGTAGACGTCATTGTCCAAGCAATACGACCAGTAAATAACGTCAATAAACACGCATTATCACGTACACACCCTGCACCACGTAGCCAGTATGACGGCGCTGAAAGATTTACGCAACTAAGCCAGCCGTAAATCAAACAACGTATTGTATTATAGCCTTTCTGCACGACTTGAACGATCCTCGCTTGTTGCTTAATTGTACACTTTGTTCCTATCTTGTATGCTATAATTTTATACACATGAATCAAAGTGATATCAAAATCTTCGTACGTCCATATTTTTGTTTAGCGTGTCTTTTTGTTTGAACTTGGTTCAGCAACACCGCGTAATGCTCAAGGTAATGCTCTATCGCGCGCTATTCTTTAGATCAATGACTCCTTTAACAGAAACTCGAAGAATTATTGCATTTACAGGATCGTGTAAAATTTGTTCGCAGTAGTTTGCTAATGAATCAAATCATCCAAAAATGAAGAACGCACTTTTTATGCTCCGACCGAGGCGAGAACATTATCAAGTATCTTTTTATAGAGCTTTTATTCTGAGTTATAAGAGAGCCAATTACCTGCGCCAAGTTGGTACTAGTCGTGCCAGTTTTTGTAACATTTTCTGCGTGTGATGTTTTAGCGCCACCTAAATATATGCTACAAATTTTATGGAACTTAAACATTACCGACGTAAATATCAGTCTCTGACTGATAATACTTTCAAATTACGATTACCTTGAATTTTGTAATGATTTGACTAATTAACTGAGGCAACCGACGAAAAAATAAAACAAAGCACAAAAAACAAAAAGTAGATCAAACTTCTATTAAAACGACTGTTATCTACGATGAGCAGATGTTACAAAAAATCTGTAAAAATGAGAACAACAATAAAAGTTAACGAAAACTGCGAAATTAAAAGCTTATAGGCAAAGTAATTTTAAACGAATGTAAATCAATTGTAGACGTTGAAGAAAAACTTGGTATTAATGTTTATACCACCGTAAAAGAATCGTTAAGACTTTCTAGACTTTTAGCAACAGTTAAAAATACAATTGATGGTTAAAACTTTTACTCGTCTGATGACAGAAAAAAAATGTAAGAGTTTTCTCAATCATTCTGACGCTGTTAAAAAAACAGCGATTTGTTTCTCTGACGGAACAAAAACTCTAACATATATATATACAATTTACGATGTATCTATTATTTGTAATTATTTGTCAACTGTGACGTCGAAGGTATTAAAAATAACGTACATACTGAACGTAAAATACTTTTGATTTCCACTGTTCCAGTGAAAAAAACATCACATTTCTTATTTTATAACACACTATTTCATTAAAGTAGGTTTATTACTGATTATAAATTGATACAAACATTAAACAAAAATTATTCTGAATCAATCAATTTTATTTTAACTAAATTAATGAAGTGATATAAAAAGAAAAGATTGAAAGCTAATTGACAGTTAACTACGCCAATTAATCATGTAATCTTTTCTCATCATAGAAATTTATTAACCCGTGTGTTATGAACGTGACTGATATTAAATTTACAAACTTTCAAATATATAATTAATGGAATAATTTCCTTTTATTTAACACATTCGATAATTTCCTTATTAAATGAAATTCAGCATTTTATTTCCAATTTTCATATGGTGATAAATGTTCTGACTAAAAATAGTTAATGAAATATTTTTTGTGAATTTTGTTTCTTTTCTTATTACGGGAGCTACAGAAGCAAGTTAAATGTTTTATTTATGCATAAAAATAAAAAGTTCATGACATATATTTTATTATATATTACATAAATGTTACGACTCTTATCTAAAAACTGTTAATATAAGTAACTTTCTATGTATTTTTGCATACAAAATGTAAATACTACAATAAAACTGGCTTTTGATAGTCGTTCAAACATTAAATGTACTTTTACGCATTTTATTACATCATTTCATCCTTATTATAAATTCAATTATTAAAAGTGAAAATATTTCGATCTTTTGTTTAATATTTACGTACAAAATACAATTTTCTTAGTTACATCAATAGCCACTTTTAATGGATATTACAACATACTTGAATATCAAAAAAAGTGCAATCATATCATAATTCTTGTAATTAGCTCCAGCTAATTTATAATTATCTCGCAGAAATATTGTTCTATTAAAAATATATTGTAGTATGTAATGACATAACTTTTAAAATTGTGTAAATATATACAAGTGAAGTTGATTTTATGTATTCGTATGAAATAATGTAAACTGAATACGAATATATTCCGTTCATCAGTTGCTGTACATTTATTTACTTTCATGCAAGAAATTATACAAACTAATATTTACTGAAGAAGAAGTATGCCATTTATTCAGCACGGCAGATATCGATTTGACAGAAATATGGAAAGAATATTCATACTATACGCGTCATAAACATGTCTGATTTCTTTTCCGTGCGGGTAAATTCTATTCGTATGCTTCATTGCACAAATAAATTCCTTATAAATGTTTTTAGAACATCGAGCATATTCTTCCTACAAATGAATCATTAATTTAAAGAAACTACTTGTTTGGTTTTTAATTAGTCTGGTTATGCCTAAATACAATAGTAGCTATGAGTTACATATAGTATCATTTAAAAAAAAATAAGAAATCGTGTGCAACAATACGAAATAGTTTAAAACGAAAATCCGATAAAGTTCGATAGTTTCAATTTTAACAAAACTTTGGATATATTCAGGTATTTCAATGTTTGTATTACACAGAATTTTGATGGAAATTCATTGATATTTTTGGCAGGATTCGATGTTTTATTGTTTAAAACAAGTAAATAAAACAGATTAGAAATTTACTAAATGCAGCGACAACTACAGTTTGAAATTATCTAAATGTTCTTCAGAATATCAATAAATTTAGGACTTATGGAAATTTTTCATGTATTTCTAACAATGAAAAATCTAGAACGACTCCTTTCTTCAGAATATTGTGTAATGTTAAAGACAGTTTTAATCTTCTTCGAGGCATTTTCAAACAGATTACCAATAAAACTTTCGGTACGAAGTAATGTTATCATGTTATTTTATATAAAGTAGTTTTCTAAAATATTGCTCCTATTTCCTAAAATACCGTTTCAAGTACTGAAACATTGTTATTGATATATTATTGAATAAAATAATTATATTAAGGTTTTTCAGAACTAAAGCACGAATGAACTAAGTTTACAACCTTTTAACTAATTCATGCGTAATATTTCAACAACTTAAAAACGCGTTTAAAATATAATAATTCAACCATTACCTTTCGTTAATTTAGTTAAAGATCTAGTTTAATAGTTATTGTAACAAATTTAATACTATGATTTTTGTAAATAAACC
This sequence comes from Axea sp. ZL-2020, assembly GCA_022817665.1. Classification (NCBI taxonomy): domain Eukaryota; kingdom Metazoa; phylum Arthropoda; class Insecta; order Hymenoptera; family Scelionidae; genus Axea; species Axea sp. ZL-2020. The sequence continues at coordinate 7,761 of JABFOX010001458.1, forward strand.
GATTAGAGTTACTCATGGAACACTCACATCTCTTAAATAAAATGTACTTCGCGCTATGCCGTCCGGCAACACCACGCTGGTGTCGCTTGCAAATGTTACACTTATTTACATATACCCTCGACATTTCATGAAAATGGAGAGACAGGATTAAGAACTATTGAGATAAGTAAAACATGACGTTTTATAATCTAAGGAAAAGCTTGAAAAATTCCCAGCAACGGGCGCAAATATTTGAACGAGTCCTGTCGGCGCCAATCCAAAGAATGGTGATTATTCATGGGGACGGCATAGTGTTAAAGTATCATAAAATGTTCATATTACAAAACCTGAGTCACGAAGATGCTTAATAATTTTTACATACACTAATCAATAAAATGACCAATTTCAAATATTTGCTACAATTTACGTGTCTTGTAAAATATACGACTAAATAAAATCTTTACAATATAATAATAACAAAAAAAAATAATAATACAATTAAAATTATGAATGAGTTCATTTGTATGTATGTAGTTTAGAAATTTAATAACATTATTGTTTTTATTACACTATTACTAATATGAGTTTTTACAATATTTTAAGCACATTTATTGAAAGTGTCATACTATTATTTTTCTCACATCATTCTCTATATCCATTTTTGTTTAAAATTACTCAAATACTCGTAATTTACACATGTTAACAAACGGGTTGCGCAATATTTGCAAGGGACTTTTTAGTGTTCACTTCCACCGAACTTGAAATTCTGATTCGTACAATCAGAGTTTCAGTTGGCAAGACAGAGACAGACTTGTCATCGACGTGTGGCTCACGTATAACGACGGGAAATATCGAACAAGCTCTATGCTCACTCGTTGACTTGAAGAAGCACAAAGGCCTACTATTAACGCTTTTCTAGGAGCGCATTGGAATATCGCGTTCCATGCTCATTCAAGCGTTACCATTACTTTACTCGACGACAATAAATCTAAGCGTAGAATATCAGGTAAAGGAAACTCAGAGATAGTTCCTTATCCTATATATGCAACGCTGAGCGGATAAAAGGAAAAGAAGAGCGTGGAAGAATGACTTTTCTGCGGTAACGAGCTCCCATGTACTACGTCACTTATTTTCTAACAGCGCTCGCCTGCCTAAAGTGTACTTGCGTGTGAATGCATGAGCTTCCGCTAATGGCTTTGCTAACAGCAAACAATGACCCACAAAAATGACTGACTCAATTGGTCTTTCTTTTTCATCTGTATTTTCAGAAGTTACGCGCGCTTGTTAAATGTTCGAAATCTTAGCGTTTGTTCAAATACTAACCTCTCACTTTCAATCAATTATGGAAATGAATGTTTGATCACTAAAGTGCACGATATGTACTACAAATATAATTTTACATATTTAACATTTATTGTATTATTGTTGTGATATTAACAAATAAAGAGGTTATAAAATACAAGACATAACGGAAACGGAAACTGTATAATTAAAGAAGTCTATTGATTTTTTAATGTAGCTATAAAAAATTTTACTTCAATTGCGCGAAATTTATGCATTTTTAATGATACATATAAATATTCGATATTAATAAAATAACAGTATAAAGGTAAAAATCGGTATAATGTAAACTAATAAGATTATTTATGTTTGCTTTTAAAGGGTTATAAAACATTTCATTTCATTATCTTGATTACTGTTATCAATCTCTTATATTTAAATTTCAATTAACTGTAATTTGACTTAATATTCAATTTTTGAACGAAATAACTTTCAAAGTAAAATTTATGACAGTCGTTTCTTTATAAAACTGAAGTTATAAGCTGATATTGTCATTTAACCTTCCACTTCAATAATTTAAATTACGAATTTCTCCAAAAACATCCATAGCTTTTTTCCGTGATGACAAAATCTTGATTTTCATAATAATCATTCATGCAGTTGCATGATTACAAACAAAAAATATTCCATTTGAAAGTTGTGTACTTATTCATGATGTCGAGCAATGCTACCACGCCGTCGATTCAGTTCATCATAAGACTTGAAATTGAAAGCTGAACAGTAACTTCATTTATTATCTAATTTAATGCACGAAATGACTCAATCATAACATTTGTATACCACTTTGGGGAAATTTCTCCAGCGTATGATTACAAACAACTTTCATAACATTTTCATTAAAAACTATTTAACGAAAAAAGTTTAATTTTATATAACAGAACGCCACCTTGCAAAAATAATACAGAATGGCCTAAAAAACATTTTTATTTATTTTTTTGCAAACGAAAGGTCTAAAAGTCAGAAGTGTTTTCGTGCAAATAATCATTCCGATAACTATGCATGCAGAAACTCAAACACGATCAGCTGTGACTGAGGCATCGAGAGTAGGCGAAAACGAAACCCTGAACTTGAACACAAATATATCTCCCAGTATTTTTACGGGACTTTCATTTGGAGATCCAATGTCAGGGTCTTTAAAGTGTGGTCTTTAGGTTTCTGCTTCACTGCAAAAAGATTGGGGACCTTGAAGGATATCAGTGTCATTATTTGGCCACAGCATCATTTGAACAATGTATAAACCTGTTTTTCTTGCATTTCCGAATCATATTAATCATTGATTCAGACTGATATGAAACATTGATGATGACTTCAACCAACTATACGAATCACTGATTAAGTATAATATATTTGTTTCTGGACTAATCGGGAGCCTCAGCTCGTTTTGATATAAGATATTTGTTAATAAAAAAATGGCAGACTACGTTCAAAAATAACGTTTCACTTACAATAGTGATTGCATTAATAATCTTCTTTAAAAATAATTCAACTGATTTCAACAATAATTTAAATGAAGTTTCTTTTTAAAATGCACTTCTTGAATTTTGAACATGATTTGTTAAATGCATATTTAGCACTTTAACAGTTTTTAAATATTTGAAACATTATTTTACATTCACAATAAAAATGCTACGTTTGTACTGCAAATAATCTAATTTTAAGAGTAAACAAAATTATTCCATTAATATAATAAATGCAATGGGAGTTTGAATAAAAATGGAAATCAATTTTATTCATTCAGTTAAAAAAGTGCTGGGAAATTGTCTTCATCGATATTCATGGTTTGGTGCACTATGACTTCGTTCCGGAGAGACAGACAGTCAACACAGTATATTATTTGGCCGTATTGAAGCGTTAGCGTGAGAAAATCCGTCAGAAACGGGCAAAACTATGGAATAACAATTCTAGGATTCTACACGACGATAACCCACCATCGTATAGTGTAACATTTGTGTCGACATTTAAGACAAAGAATGCAACAAATATCATCCAACAATTATCGTATTTATCAGATTTAGTCATGTGTATCTTCGTTTTGTTCCTCAAACTAAAATTTCCGCTCCATGGAACCCATTTTTAATCGATTCAAGTCACAAAAGAAACATCGTGGGAGCAACTTAAGGCAATCCAAAAAAACATTTATAATTAATTTTACTCATGAGCCATTATTATATTTTCATTTGTTATACAAACCGATAAAAAATCAGAAATAATTAAACACAGAACACACGGAAAATAATAACTCTATAAATTGTTCGTAAAATGAAAAATTGTGGCATAATGAATAATAAAAAATAAATAAAACAGCTTATTCTAGTATATTTATGCTTTTTATATTTTGGCATTTAAAATATAAAGTTATATATATACATATAACATAATATATTATTTCAGATACGTTCCAGTATAAGGTGCACTTGATAACGGAGTATATCCACGTCAGTTTTTATACAAAACTAACCATTCCAGCCTCTTGCGTCAAAACTAACAATTAAAATTAACGTTTACCCCAGGAATGTATCAATTCTGAAAGTTGGCATTTTGATGACCCATCATCAAAATGATGTTAAAATTACCTATATTAGCGATTTCGAGTGCACATTACATTGTTGCTAAAATTTCAAATCCGTTCGTAAATGTATGTACATGTTTAGGTTAAACCAACACTTTGCCAACATAGATATATTTAGCAATAATATGTATTTCTGATATTCTTTTAATAACACTTGCTAAAATATTATTTGAGCTCATGTGATGCCAATAGTTATTTCAATGTTTTATAGAATTTGTACGTTTTTGCCATTTTTATTACATTTAATTAAAGTACTCAATGACATCTCGCTGTGATCGTGTTGTTTGTTTCATGTTTTACACTGAAAAATTGGTTTGTGTAAATATCTACACTATGTATCTAAAATTAACAGAGCACTTTCATATATCTGGTGTACTTTAAAATAGAATATCATTGTAATAGTGAGATGACATACTTATATATATTACATAATGAATAAAACCTAAATAAATATCTTATATTGATTATATTTTATATTTAAAACTGCAAAGAAAATATGTGTTTATATATTTTTTTCTATAAGTTTTTTTCTATAAGAAAAACAAAATTATGTAATATTTAAATAAAGAAGTTTTATTTATTTCCCCAGAATTATATATATATATTATTTGAATTTTTTATAACAAACAATATTTATGCATATTTATATATGGACCACATAACATGAGTGGTATATGAATCACATGTACGTCATATGTGAATTATAAATGAATTCTATATGAACGATATATAAATCTTATTTATACATACACATTTGCATGCTTTACATTCGATTTGATTTAAATTTTACAACGTTTTTGTATTTTTTTTTTGTACATGTATCATTGTACATGTATCATAAATATCATATAAATACATACATGTATCATAAATATCATAATAAATCTTATCTATTAATCTAATATAAACTATACATGTGTAACATGTACATAATGTATAAGCATCACATGTCGTATGTGATTATTATTTGCTTCATACAAATCTTAAATGAAAAATTTATAAAATATTATTGGTCATACATATAAAATAAAATTTTTTTTTTCTCTCTACGCATGTACCCGTTGTGTAAATTGTTAATTATTACTGATACGATTTATAATAGTATTTTATTTTGATTCGTTGTCAGTACCAATAATCAAATTACTGTCAATACATAGCCCATTCTAATAATTCAAAAAGTACTGATATTTTTATATCAATGTAATCAAATGTAGATTAAAATGAATTTAATTAAATTAATTAAATCCTGTATATATATTTTGTATACATTTATTTGTTTCAAATATTTATTACAATTTTCATTGTTCTATATGGTATAATAATAATTTT
>JABFOX010001459.1:0-12977 GCA_022817665.1 Axea sp. ZL-2020
GTGACTGCTCCTTCGATCAGAGAAATATTGTCGTTTCGAACGTAGACAAAGAATCAGAATTGTGCGGTTTTATGATGTTGCTGTGTGTTGTTTTTTGCGCTGCAGTCCAACGCCGTCGACGGCATCGAACGCCGCCGCGCACAACGAGGACATGAGCTCGTCGGAGCCGCCGACGCCGACCGCGTCACCGAGGAAAGAGCACAACAATCGGACGCTCACGAAAAAGCAGCAGCGGGAGCTCGCGCCCTGCAAAGCGCTCCTCGAACAGTTGGAACAGCAAGACGAGGCCTGGCCGTTCCTACTCCCGGTCAATACCAAACAATTCCCGACGTACAAGAAAATCATTAAAACGCCCATGGATCTCAGTACGATTAAGAAGAAATTGCAGGACTGCGTGTAGGTTTACTGATTTATTGATCAGACTCTGTTTTTTTGTCCTTCAGCGGCTCGGGTCGTCTTCCGATCTCTTTTTCGGGGCTGTTGGATGATCCCCGTTTGCAATTACATCCATCAAATGTCTATTTCTTTCGAAATAAAATCCAGTTTTGTTTGCAATTTTTACATTCATGTAAATATTATTTTTTCAGAATTGTGAAATATTCAAGGCTACTATATAACTCCCCTTTTAAGTCATAATCTTAAATTTTTAAATTCTCTAACTTTCATTCGTTTAAATTATTGCAAATTTACTTGAGTGAACTAAAAATATTTGTCAAAATAACGCGATTCACCATTAGATCAGTCAAGTAGTTTTTTTATTTATTTATTTATTCAATTTTATTAAATATGTTTATTTATGCAAATCATTGTTCTTGGTATTATTATGATTATGATTATTGTTATTATTATTAAAGTTTATTTTATGAAGTTTCTCCCTTCACCTATCAATAAATTCCACAAGACCATATTCACAATAACATTAGTTCCTTATTCTAATAAATAATTTATTTGCATTGTTTATAATATTACCAACCCAAGAAATATATACACATCTTTATTTTACATTATAAAATATTTTAAATTTGGGCAAATTTGTATTTTTGATTAGTTTCATTATTTGTTATACAAAATATAACATATACATAAAATAATTTATTGTCGTTTTATAATTAAATAACGTTATAAACTTAAAAAATACTTCATTTAAATAAATAAAAAAAGAAATTAATATTTTATACATATATAAAATTTGGAGATTATTTTATTGATTATTTAATTTTTATTTTGTTTATCATTTAATATCAAATGTATCTGAAATCCTTACTATGTTTCCTGAAAATATGCTACCAGTCCTGTATTTTCCACATTCAATCTTCCAAACCTTATACTTTGCCTCAGTTTTAAATATTAAAAGTTTATTGATTTTTAAATTCACTTTTATTTCATTTTAATTAATTCCAAACACTTCCGTTGAGTTGTGCTCAGATTCATAAAATCAGTTATAACAAAATATCCTGAATGAATTTAAAAACGTTTTTTTTTTTTTTTTTAATTTTTTGTGAATTATCTAAAACGTAAAGAACGTATTTACAATTTCTTCGAAATGAAAAACATTTTAAGGCGACTCGATCCTGTTTTGATGTAAAAAAATGCAAATTTATGTAAACTTGAATCTCGTGACTTCGATTTTTATAATTTTCACCCATTCCTCAATTTAGATCGAATTTTAAAAATAACGTTTTATGTTTATCAAAATATTTGAAATTGATTTACAATTTGTACTACAAAAAATCATTGCTATATATTTTTTTGGGTTATAATATTAAATGAGTTCTTTAAAGTAATAATTTAGTTTTATAATAGATTAATTTAGATTTAATTGAATTAATTTTTTTATAATTTTGTATAATCATAATAAAGTTATTTTTATTACATCAATTTAATAATATTATATTAATTAAATAATAATTTAATTTACTTTTATATTTACTAATCACATGAACGGTTCCTAATAACATTATATAAATTTTAATTACAAATATGTATTTTTTATTTGTTTATTTGATTATGCTATTTGTTTCAAAAATAAATAGAATATGATAATATGATCCATTTAAGAAATACAAAAAGTATCTAATATAATGTAAAAGAATTTTAATAGTTTTATTTTTCATGTTTATGTCCCGTGTTAGCGAAATTATTTTCATTACATAAAAATTATATACACTGAATATTTCTTCCAAAATAGAAACTGTATTTAATAAATATTTAAGATGAATTGTATAATTATATTTCAAAGTATATAGCAAATGGTGAAGAATGTTTCTTATAGATATGAATAATTCAGGAATTAAAGATTATAAAGAAATTTAGAACTCAAAGTCATTAATATAATTTGTTATATGCATTACCATAATTTCTTTTTTTAGATTTTTAAAGGATGTAATAGTTAAATAATTAATTCTTTTCAAGTTATTTTCATTGCATTTAATTTTATTTCAAGATATAAAAGTGTTTACAAAAAGTTTCAAATTTCTATTAAATTCAATTTTGACTATAAATCGAGTTATTTGGATTTACCAGAAACTATAGATATTTATAATTGAGTAGTAATTGTGAATTCCAATTTCCCAAAATCCTACTTCGAAATCATGAGATTTGAGTATACTGAAAACAATATCAGTGTTGCAGATATTTAATTAAACGTTCAATCCAATAAATAAATAATTAACAATGATTAAATATATTCATAATTTAATTACCAATTCAAGATGGTGTAACTGATAATTAAAAAATAATGATGAATTAAATGTTATTTTATTAATAATCAGAAAAGTAATTATACGTTAAATGTAATTTGATTGATTAGTATATAAATGAACATTAAATGCGCTAAAAGAAGAAAAAAAGATTGTTTTTAATAGAAAAATTCGATTTGAATTATTAATTTAAATGGAAAAAATTGTCAATTCCAATTTTGAATGAATATAATTTGAAAAATGTTGGTAGCTATTATAAAGTTTCTAATTGATAATTCGTATTTCAATAATTAATTCAACTTCAACTAATGAAATAACTCTGCATTAATTTTTGAAGTTAGCTAATGATTGAATTTTCAATATTTAATTGCGTAATTGTTAATTAAATGTTCCGCAACCCTGTAATGAAACAACGGTGGTTCCGTACAGATTTTATACTATTTTTTCATTTTAAAAATAAGTTTTCATCATGAAAGTAAAAGTTTACAAACATATAACTAATCTGAAAGATCTTGTAATTAATTGCGACCGCACAGTTTATTGTCGAAACGTACGGATTTGTTGAATTCTAATTAATTTTATACCAAGTACGAAAACAAATTTGCTGGTAATATTTATAAGAATTTGTTTGTTTAGTTTCAAATTCATTAATTGATTGACACTTTGGATTCTGTTTCTTGATTTGACATGTTTTACGTTTACCAAATTTAATTTTACGTTGAAAACGAACTTTTAAGATGAAAAGAGAAACGTGAAAAATATGTTTTGCGGAAAAGCCCGTTTTGCATTTTTGAACGAAAAAAAAGATGAATTAACCAGAATGAAATGCTGAAATCTTTTATCTTTGATCAGTTACAAGTCTCGAGACGAGTTTTGCGCCGACGTGAGACAAATGTTCAATAACTGCGAGGTATTCAACGAGGACGACAGTCCGGTAGGAAAAGCCGGTCACGGTATGCGCAACTTCTTCGAGACGCGCTGGACCGAGATCACGGGCGCGCCACCTACCCCCCATCCCCCAGTGCACAGCTGAGGATCGGTTCGCGTACGCAGCGGCTGCAACAGTTTCGCCCACTTCTACTACTGAACGACACAACTGAACGATTGCGGGAGTTGCGGCGATCCATGCGCATGACATGTACACGGCGAACACGCACACGTCTTTTCTACCAAATTGTTTGCTGCTCCAATATTCCTTTGATTTCAATTGCATTAGTTATTAATGAGGTGTACTTAAACATGAGATTTCCATTTGTTTGGCCGAACGAAACGACATCGCGCGAATGTATTGTACGCTTATAATTCCAGCAGTCACTGATAAACGACAAATTTTACGACTTTAACGAACTCGCGTTTTCAGATATATAGAAATATATGTATATATGGGACAAAGCTCAGACGAGCGATTTCGCGGATTTCGCCGCCCATATATATGCACGTTGAATGAATAAATAAATATATTTATATGCGAACTGTGTATACATGTATTTATAGCCGTTCATTCAGATAGTTGTACACATACACGCAAACACACATTAATACTCATCGAATAACGGCGCGACGAGGGCTGTTCGAAAGGAAGGAAAACGTTCGTGGCATTCCATTACTAAAGTTCCACTTTTTGTATTGAGAAATTCGTCTCATTCGTTTTCTAGTTACTTTTGTTTCGCAGCGTTGCTTACACTGAACGAATTGCGTTTGCACGATTGCACAGAAAATTAATATCATTTTACATAGCTGAATGATTAATGAATATCTGCGTGCACAACAAATTCGTGAAATCACATCGTAGATATCAATTTACGGCATTCTGTGTGGTTTTGTAAATGATTTGTTCGGTGCACGAATCAGTAAGCAAATTATTCTTTTGTGTTTATACAATTGTAATTTTTACCTTCTTAGTTGTTCGATTACATTTTTAAAATGTAGTTTTTTTTCTTTCTAGTTGTTTTGATCTCAGTATTTATTTTAAAAGCGAACCGAACAAGAATTTTTTTCTTTTTACTTTGCTTATGAATTAAAAGAATTAAATAAATTAAATTGAATTGAAGTTAAGTTAATCTTGAAAAAAAGAAATGAATTAAGTATGAAGGTTTAAATGCGTGCGGATTTCTTGAATTTTATTCGAATTCAGTGATCAATAAATTTTAATATATTGAATTAGTTCATGTTGGCATTTATTTATTTGTGTTTGGATGTTTCAACAAATGCGAAAACGAATAGCACACTCCGTCCCTCGTCGTCGAATATTTAAAAAAGTGGCATTATAAATGTTCTCTTTACGTAAGACATATACATGTATTAAGAATGTAAATATCAGCGTTCAATTACGAAATTGGTATAACACGAGATAAGCAAACTTTGGTTCCGCGAACATTTTTCGTTTCTCTTCGTTTTCGTTCATAAACGTTCGACTAATTTTCTATGAATAAATGTGTATGTATTTAGCGTACATTAAACGTAAATAAAACAAATGTCATCGACGCAACGTCTTGTTTTATAATGTAACAAACTGTGTAAATTATTTCCGTCAACGATAAACATAACGATTTTAATAACGACGCAAATCAATTGATTGAATGTAGGTAATTCACGAACATGAGAGCAAAAAAAGAGAAAGTAACGAGAAAGGGTTACCTTTCTTAAAGGGTGTCCTTTTCTTTCATCTTGCTTTCCAATGGGAGTGAGATTTGTGGAAAGGGGTAAATAGTTGCGATGCATTGTTTGTAAATGTCAATAATTTTCGTGAGTCTAGCGCTTGTAAAAATGAACAAGATTGAAACGATGTCGATGATTTGTTGCAAGCAAATTTCGAGTCGATAGTAAGATACTACTGTACATGGGTTCATAATTATAATATCGTTGTTCTGTGAATCGCCCTCTGCGATAGCTACTGTAGCACTAGACCGATTTTATCATAGGCGCATGCGCACGAAACACATGTCGGAGTAAAGAACGATGAATACTTTTTTAAGGTTCGATTATTATTTAAAGTGTAGGTACGGTAATCGTTAGAACACGAATAATGACGCTTTTTATACGAATTTTAATTTTTAATTTCGACGACATAGGATACGTATTATGCATAATGACAATGTTACGATGTAATTCAAAGAGATGGACGAACAAATAAACGATATTTCATCGGTGTAACGAAGTCGAAAAGAGTAACGAATTAAATAAGGTTCTACGCATAAGAGGACGATAAGGATCAAGACATTACAAATACATACCTTTTTTTTTCTTGAGGCGACGGGAAATGGATCTAGAGATACTGATTGTCTATAGTATGAATGAGGGCTTACATTAGGGAGCCTTTTGATGCTATTTAAACAGACTTAATTAATGTATCGCAAATGAATTAATAAAATGTAAGCGAAGAGTGTAAACAGAAAAAAAATATCTGGATTTGTTGATTACGTGGTTGTGTGTGTCTCATTTTTTGAACAACTTTTTAGTTTAAGTTTTATGACAAGTGGTATCTGATGAAATAATAAAGTAAATGTAACTAGTGCCTGAATCATCGTATATATTATTATTTAGTACTCAGTTAAAGTTACAATCAGAGAAAAAATTTTGCTGCTTCTGCCATTCTTTATTTTAATATGGTCAAAATAAGAAATTTGCAGATAAGGACAACGAATTTTGCAATTTTTAATGTTTTTAAAGTTCTATTTAAACAGAAATTCGTTTTTCAAATTGTTTTCAATTATTCGTAAAATATTGTTATTGTTTATAGTTCCCGAAACTTATCATTATAATAAATTTTACGTGATAAATTTAACAAAGAAAATAATGAGTATGTATTTTAACATATTTTAAACAGAGTAATCAAATTTATTTATTAATTTAATCATCTTTTGATTGTTCGTAATAAAATGTTTTACAGTTTTTAAATTCATTTTTGAAGTGTCATATAAATAGTATATGATTTTATTGATTTTATATAAAATAACAATACAATTTTTGTAATATATAATACATAATGAAATTCAATTATAACAAATGCATTCAAATTCATTTTAAACAAATGTGATTATAATATTTGGTTAAAAATATTATTATATAAATATTTATTACAGTTTTAATAACGGAATGTTGTAGGTGAGTATGGTATTTGAAAATCAATAATTAAAGTGGATATAAATTTACAACTTTTTTTACTTATCAACAATTTCTTTTTCAGTAAATGTACTTTTTTGAGAAATATTGTGATTTATTTAATACATTCGTCATTTTAACTGGATTCAAATTCTGACGTTGATTGAAATTAGACATTTTTATAAAATTATTAAATAATTATGTGTATAATAAATGTACATGCAGTAAACTTTAATTTCGTTTTAAGAACTTGAACAATTAAATACTCAATGAATTAATAATATAGAATGTTTCAATTGGTTGTTGTAAACTACTAGTCGTAAACAAAATTACATGAAAATTTTGTTTACAATAACTTAGGTCAACTGTGAAATCTCAAAAGAAAAAAAATTATAACATTGACCGAAAAGTAAAAAAAAAAAAAACAAACATTACGCTATTTATATGTGCAAACCGAAATTGTTTTCTTGTCAACCCGATAAATTAAATATATTAAGTAGATTAAAATATTATTGCAAATTATAGAATGTATGGTATTTTTTTAAATTTATTTAAAAAATGTTCTAAATAAATTATTAATATTTAATCATTTAAAAACATTCATTTTAGTTCATTTTTGAATTTAGTTTAGTTTTTTTAATAAAACTTAAGTGCAAATTCATGACAGTAAAAGTAATGTCAACATTTTCTTAGGTTCTTAAACATTGATTTGTGTATATAATCTGGATAGACTTTAGACCTTGAAAAAGTGAAGCCAGCTGGACGCCATTTTATTACAGAGAGAATTTAAACCAAAATGCGTCAACTGAGAGCTTACGTGCTTATAGGAATAAGGTACACGGATAAGATACATGCGGAATTGTGAAATAAAAGATTCAATTTTTGCAAACATTTTATTTGTTTTATTCAGAAAAAAAGATAGTTTGTGAATGTATATACTGTGGTAAAACAAGAATGTGACGGTGTGACACTGCACAAGTAAATAATATATATCATTATAAAAATATATATTTATATATTTTTTTATTGTTAGTTATCCTACATTTTAATTAAGCATTTTTTAAATTTAAAAAAATTCAGCATTAATTAATTAGAAATCGTAACATTTAAAATAACAATTTCAAAAAACAAATTAAATATTGCTTGAATTCATCTTTATACAACGCATTAATGAAATGTTATTTAAATAAATAACAATGCAGCGTACAATTTGCACAATCTCAGAAATAAATATACTTTTCCTGTTTTATTAGTTGTATAATTGTGTAATTAATATATAATGCTGAAATTAAAGAAAAAGTAATCTTTTATTGATAAAATCTTTCTCATCGTTAAAAACAAATAGGATTTTTGCAAAAATGCACATTTTTATTTCACAATTATTTCATATCTTATCTGTGTTATCTGTCCTCTTCGTATAAGCGTGTAAGCTCCTGAACTTAGTTGAAGCCATATTGAATTAATTCACTCTGCAATAAAATGGCGTCCAATTGGCTTCCGTGTTTCAGACGCTGTAGCCTATCCAGAGCATGTATACAGATCAGTGGTGGGAACTAATCCTCCAATGAACAACTAACCTTAGAACGAGTACGGCATGAAGTTCTCCTCGTCAGTAGTCGGCCAATAAAAAAACACCACCAGCGCTCGCCAGCCAATCGCTGCGCACTGTTTCATTGTCCCACTGACCAATCGCCACTCGGACCAGTAAAATCAAACAGCCAATAAGCAAGTTCTGTCTCTTGGCTTCCCGCTCTTTTCTAACGTTTCTTTTTACACGTATGCAATAGGTACATAGCAGTTCCATGGTATTTTTTTATGTCGCAAACAAAAGCAACCGCGTCGAGTCTTGCTTGCCAAATTTCAAATTAAAACAGTTATGTATTTTATAATTAATATTTTAATAGATATTCTCATTTTATACGTTGTGTAGTTATTGCTTTTATACCGATTGAGCCAAAACCCATGGGACAAACGAGGAAAATCATTCCGAATAGATGGGTGTGCATCAAGTGTTGACAATCCAGGTGAATTATTAAGTTTAAGGATAAAAAATTATTATTAGAAGAAATTATTGTTTTTATTATATTAGTTTAATTAGCATTATTTCTGTTGATAAATACGATTCGTGCTTATCTCATTTTATTACAGAGCTTCATATTATTATTATAGCTTCAATATTCTTGATCTGACAATGATTATTTGTTAGTATAATAATTGTTTTTTTTTTGTTTTATTTTTATTTTTTTATTGTTATTTGTATAAACACAATAAAGACTAATATAATAAAGATGGTAAATCCAATATTCCAAATTCAGATTATTCCAACAGAAGGTAATGTATTTACAAACAGCGTTACATTATGCTTTTTTGCCATGTTAATTTCAGTTATACTGTTCCGTATCGTGGTATCGTTTTACATTGAGTATAATTACAGTAATTCACTTTTTCGTAAACATTATCAAAAAAGGTTAAATAAAAGTGAAATATTATATTTCAAATAATTATAATGTTACCAGTCTGAAAAAGGCTGCCAAACAAAAAACAACACAAAATTATGTTTGCTTATATATCAGTTTATAGAATAATGCTATTTGAAAAATTAATAATTTTCCAAGAAGTAATAAAGAAGAATGTCATTGTATTATTCTTTTTTTTCTTTTTGGTTTCGCGACAGAACAAATATTAATGGAATATTAATGACATGTTAACAAAATTACGCGGTTGCAAAGGGATGATAAGGAAGAAATATAATTCAAGATAGCAAAAGAATATAAAAAAAATGAGTGATACAAAGGAATATTAAAAATAGCTAAGTATAAAAGAGAGAGTTATAAAATAGTGTAGTAAAATAGGAATGGTAATAATGACAAAAATGGTAAAAGAAATTCTAGACGATCATAAAATGCAGGATAATGTAATAATGATATCGTAGTAAATTTAAATACATTATGTGTAAATAATATCTAAATCGCATTATATCAATTTTTCTTCAGTGTGAAGAAATAATGTAAAAAATTTGAAGCTGTATTTTATCAAAATTATAATTACTTATAATTTATACATTTGCATTAAATTATATATTTCTACAATCTGTAATATATTATTAAAATAATTATAATTATGCATAATTCGAAGAAGTTTAATTAATCTATATTGTTTAATTCCTCACAAAAAGGAATTTAAATTTCCGAAACTATTTATCATGAATTACATAACAAAATATACCGCGTGGAAATAATTATCATTAAAAGAGATTGATAACAATCAAGTAATCAAACGGGTACTACTGCAAGATGTTATTTGGCTTATAATCAGACAATTTTTGAGATTATTTGCAACCCATGCTGTTTTATTCCGATCATTTTTTATAAATAACAATTTTCTGATTAAAAAAAAGTATTAAATATGGACCATTTCTGTTTATATATGTTATGTATAATTATAAACTAGTGAAACAATTTTACATTTTTATTAATTTTACGGGCTATATTTGACACGAAATGTAATTATAACACACAGTTTTATTATTGACTACGTATAAAGTTATTGTTATTGTTAATTTTTTTAATTTGATATTCTGATAAAAAAAGGTTATAAAATTCAATAAAATGTTCTTTTGTCAATATGTTACCTATGTGATAATTCTGGATATAATGCTATTATAAATAATTCATTCTTTCAACTGTAAATTTTATGATGTAACCTGTGATGTTACCTTCAACTGTAAAAGTTTATGATGTGAGAAAATATAAAAAAAAATGTATTTCTAAGTCATGCTTCTAAGTGTGTCTGTTTATTTATCATTATTAAACAAGAAATTCTCATATTGCTGACAAATAAATAAAATAAGCTCTTTTTATTTAAAGCTTAGGGATTACAACACTAAATATGTAAAATTTGTATTTAAGCATACATAAATAATACAATTAACTGATATATTTTATGCTTATAATTAAATTCGAACAATCGATGTGTTAATGTAATAAATTAAATAGTATTAAAACAAGAAATTTAAACCAACAAATTTTATTATAGTATATTATTTAATACAAAAGGTAATTAAAGCATACACATATATTCTAAAAAATTTCAAGGCATGAATTTTAGTTTTGAAACACTGAACCGTACATATTAGCATATAATGTGAATGTTGAATTAAAATATTAAATTAGTAAATATATTAAGCTAGATTTTCTGCAATTACGCATGTTCTTAATGATGCTATTTGTCCTGTAACATAAAAGTTGTCAACATTACTATGTTTTTTTTTTCATTTGAATTTAAATATAAGTAACATTTTTGAAATATTAAAAAGAAACGTCTTATAAAATGTGGATATGATTATAAAAGAATTGTCTAACACTGATCTAATAAATTTCTATCTATATAATATTACACAGTTTGTAATTATAATGTCCATAATTTTACATATAATGATTCCTAAATTGCAAAAATTAAGTGAAAAATGAATTAGTTTTATTACATCAAGTGAAATAGTAGAATTACATCAAATGAAATAGTTAAAAGACATTTTTGATTCAAATTACTAAAAATATTTGCTTAAGAAATATACGCAGTCACTTATGTTAGAATAATATATATTTGAAAATATTACAATTTGAAGTCGGGTTATCAAGTGTCACGTGCCTTATTAAGGGTTAAAAAGACATTTTTTAAACTAAACTATAAAAAATTTATCTTTATTACCAATAAAATTTACTTTATGAGTATTCATGTAACATTAGACATACGTGAATTTAGTTTCATTACAGTACAAATACATGACTTTTTTTACTATAGTAAACAGAAATTGTAAATTGTAAAATTAGTATTACTGATACGTCCATACTTTGTTTTCGCATAAATATAATATTTATTGCAATTAAAATATATAATAATATTGTATTAAAAATATTTCAGTAAATGAATTTATACATAAAGAATTAAACAATTCAATATTTAGTTGTTTTAATATATTTCCAGTGTTCGAGTAAACAAACATCTGCTTATAATTCAATTTTAATTAAACCTTGTTTATTATCGCCAAATTTTTGTTGTTATAAAAACATTAATATGATTACAATTAATTAAGTGTTACTGAATGACGTGTGATAAGATAATTGAATGAGAATTTAATAAATATATGTATCATAATTTGTGTTAATCACGTTGTGATTATTTCCAGCAAAGATTTTTAAAACTTACACATTATTTTATCACTGAAGACGTGATCTGATTTATCGCTTGATAAATTTTGATATGTAACTAATAAATTCAAAATAATGTCAAGAGTAAATATTAAAATAGATCTTGGAGATAGATCTTTTATGAAGTGACGTAAACTTTTAAATATGATGTTATGATGCCAAATAATACTTCAGTATAAAATCTTTTAACCTCATTTGGACATTACTAATTTGTTGGTATTTTTGTTTGCAGTTATCGTGTCAATATTTTATAACACAAAAATTACAATTTGTGTTATTCGTACAATTCGGTTTTATTTTGTTTTTATATTAGATATATACATAAATTACAATTGTCTACAAACTGTAATAATACTCAAAAATATTATTAAATTTTAATTATCTAATAATATAATATTGATATATCTACATTTTAAATTCGTGTACGCGCACATGCACGTGTGTTATTAACCATTAATGTAAATATATAAAACTCTTAACTTTTTAAATAAGAACTTTTTGACTGAAACTCAAAATTAAAAATGAAAAAAATGTAACAAAGTTTTATTGCAATATATTTTTATAATGTTTCATATGTTAATTTCTGTAATTTTAATACCTTTAATGATTTGTATTTGTTTGAACATTTTAGAATTTTAATTTTAATGTTTCAAACGATTAATAAAGTACCAGATGAGTTCAGAGATAAGTAGTTAGTTTTATTTGAGGTACAGATAAAACATCGTACAGGGATTTATTGATTAATTACATTTTACCTAAACAAATAGCATTATCTGTAGTTTATAGGTCAGTTTTCAATTTTCAATGTTTATTTTTATTTTTGTCAGGATGATTAATTAATTATTTATTGTATTATTCGTACACACACAAATGAATCATCTGTATAAAATTATGTCATAGACCCATATATACCATACACAAATCAACTTGAGATAACACTGAAATTTTACTTTATATATATATATAAATG
>JABFOX010001460.1:0-12976 GCA_022817665.1 Axea sp. ZL-2020
TGATATGAGAAAGTTTTGTAAAAGCGAAGCAATTCTAATTTTGAACAAGTTTCAGATCTCGTAAAACGTTTAAATATACGTAAAATAACTTTTATCGTCAGAACTGTGTGGTCTGAGAGCATGTATTCACGCTTTCTGATTGTAAGATTGTCATGTATGAAGAATGGCCCTATCGATCTGTCATTTAATAAATTAACACAAATATTAAGTTTCTTTGGATAATGTGTCATGCTCTTCCACATTCGGAAAGGAATTAAATTATACGAATATTTGCAATTAATAAATGTAAATTGGAATATATCAGTATTAGTATCTACTTTAAACATTATATGCTTATAAAAATCAGCACGTCGATCTAAAGAATCTTCGTTCAACTAATAAACAAGTGTAATTTTATAAGGGTGCATAATTACTTTGAATATTTTTCGGAGCGACATTTTACTTATTTCATGTTTTGTAACAATTTAACGGGCACTACTGTGGGGATTTTTAACGAAGCAAAGCTTCAGTCATTATTTTATAATAACCTTCCTGTTTTCAATAGTCCTTTAATATTGTTTGTTTTTGCACACCATTTTACGGATCTTTCTCTTCAGTGCAAGACTTTTTTTCACTCGATCCCAAGTTTCTGCCATTGAAATAAATATTTTTTTCTGTTCATTAAGAGCCTGCCTTATAATAATAGTAATACAAGCAAAAAATAGTTGAATTTAAACAGAAAATTTAAAATTTGTCTAATTTAATCTGGAATAAGTCCAGAAAGTACGTCTACTCGTCACGAGAATCTCTTACAAAGTGCTGCGAAAAGTGATCAAAAGTTGCCACTTAAATAGACCACAAAACTTGGAGATCTTATTTGAGACTCGAAAATTATTACTTCTCCCAGCTCCAAGAAAGGTAGAGGAAAGTTAATATTAGCAATATTGAATAATATAATTCGAAAAAATACGAGTGCGTAGTTTTTTCTCCGAAATGCATTTTTTACAAAAATGTTCAAATGCTTGTACCCCATCCACATTTTTACCGATTTCAACGCCAAATGTGAAAGAAGATAATAAAAATCTTGGGTCAAATTTATGTAATTTTTTCTGCAGATTCTTAATCTGTAATAAAAAATAGGACCTGCTACCTACTACAGTTGCCCACAACACTTCGAACGGACGAAAGAGGGGAGAATAAATTTTTGTGTCATTCGACAGATTTGTTAAAATATGGAAAACATATATTTACTTGTTTAATTTGAAGTATATTTCTCGAGAAATTTCAGCCTGATAATTTTTGAACAGTGCGTATAATGAAAAGTATTGCTATATTCATAAATTAATATTTTTATATTTTTAAAATTTTGTATTTCTGCAAAGATAAGGTAATTTTTAAAGTAAAATATTTGAAATAGTTCGATTATACTAAATAAGTATATAATTTAAAAGTTAAGGCAAGAAATCTTAACAGAAATAAGTACTATGTTACTTAAAATACATATCAGTTTAACTTAAATGAACTGTTCTTTCTCTGAAATCAGATATTTTTAGATTATATTAAGCATTACATTTTCGTGACAAAATAAACCGTTTTATTTAAACTATACTTTTTTATATAAATGATATTTTTTTGAACTAAGATTATGATTTACAATAAAAAGTATTGTCAGATATATAAAACTTAAATTGAAGAAATATATATTATATAATTTTCAATAAATCTTTTGAGAGATACAACAAACACCAGCGAATTAATATAAATTTATTTTTTACATCTTTCTAAACAATAAAATGATTTTTATTGGCTTGATATTTTATTTACACGTATATGTGTGCTCAATTTACTTGTTAGAAAAGCGGTTGGTATTATTTTCTATATCAAAACGTAATGTTAATGATATTAATATTTTAATTTTATGAACGAATACAAATTTATTCAAATTTTATATCAGTTTTGAATTTTATTTTATCGGTTTTATAATTTATAAAATTGTCTTTTGTAATTTGTAATACGTTCATGCATATTTCTTTTGTTCAAATTTCGACAAAAATTGGTCTATTTTCCTTTTTATTATAATCGCATATTTTATATTGCAGTGATATATGCATGAACAATCTTGTAACATTTAATACATAATTACAAAGGCTAAATTAAAATTAAATAAATCAACTTAAAGTAATATATATAATTATTATTAACAAAATTAAACACAGAAAAACTCATTATATGGCAATATAAATTTTATTAATGAAACCAATAAAGGTCATTCTGAAAACAATTTTTAACTGTCAACATTATGTGAAGAAAAATTTCAAAATTAAATTACATATGTAATATCCTTTACTTTAGTTCCATAATTATATTGCAAGCACACTTACCATACAACTTAACAAAACACATTTATTCAAATCATATCTCAATAAAATCCGTATGAAATAACCGTCTCATTACATCAACAATATTAAGATGTCAACAAAACTAAAAATAAATTGCTCAATCATAAAATCAGATCTAGAAGATAATTATAAACTATACGACGTGCATTTTCTTCAATTGAAAAATTTGCTCATCGAAATGCAATCTTGTTAAGGTCCTCTATATTTATGCTCAGGTCCAGAAAATCACTCATTAATCTACAGTCACCAAACTTGATCTATTTTCTATAATTACTGGTCACTGGAAGCTGTGCTCTTCATAAGAAAAGATCACATTTCTCTCTGAAATCTTGAAACAAAATTTAATAAACATTTCTTCACGTGTCAACTCAAAGTAAAAATTCGAATACGAGGTATGATCGATACAAGGATCGATTGTAATTACATCTGATTGCCAATTTCATATCATCAGGGTTTATTGACATGCTGCCACATTTTTTAAATTGGACAAAATGTGTGTCCAATTATTTCATATTGTTCAAAATGTTTGAATATTAATATTTTAAAATTAAAATGTTCACTAAAAAAACTCTAATGATAGGTTTTAGCAAGGTTTTTCTTTCCAATCCAGCCAAGAGAAAAAAACAGTTAGCCATGTCTGCTCTAGATGGATTTTTCCTTATATATAAAATCTCATTTCCAAAAAATCTGATTCGACTTTACGAAACTCCTAATTATAATATTTCTACATGCACACATCATTCCTCATATTCTCATTTTCTAAATAATAAAAAATCATTTTCTTTTCATAGTAATAAATTAGACTATATACAATTTTATCTCGAATTTAATTTAATTTTGAGCATGAAACTCTAAATTAACTTTGTTTCAAGTTTGTTTCGGTTTATAATTTAAATATATAAAATTAGAAACACGTTCTATATTTCAAAATATATTTTACATACATATTTTTGTTTTTGTGGAAAAGAAAATTTCAATTCTTAAAATAGTGTCTGATCACTGTTCTCAGTGAAGGACATATTTGTCAATAATATAAATGTTATTCATTTTGCATATATAAAAATAAAACAGATGAGCATACAATGCATATTTGTTTCTTATTTTTATAATTTCTTTTGTAAATAATTTTTTTATACAAAACTCTGTTTATATAATGCAGCATGTGTGTATACATTTAATATTTAATTTTATATTAATTTAACGCTCTCGTTGTTTAAGTTTAAACTTAATTACTTTTACTTGAAGTTCTTTTATTTAAGTGTATTTTAAACTGACTTTGAGCATGCTTCACTGAATTAATAACTGATAAATTGTTATTTTATACAATTTGTTATAATAAATTCCAAAACTAACAATTATTATTATATTTTTTAAAAACATGTTTTCATGAATCCTTGTAGTACCATGCATAATTTTTTATAACAAATAAAATAAGTGATTGTGGCGTTTGTTCGAACTCGACTTGAAACCAGCTCCATCTTCAATTTTAACAACAATATTATAATTTCAGGTAGCTCGTCAACTGCTCGTAAAAAGGTTGAATGAATACCGTAGTGCACTTCTGGTGTGCCTTAATGTTTCGGTGATTGCAACAACGCTGCAGCGTGGGGTTGATAAAGTATGCTTAGGCATTTGACAAGGGCGTGCGGTACTATGAATGAGAGACCGAAACATCCCGACCCCACCACTTAAGAAGATGGTTCGTGCTCTCCCTCTTGACTCTCGAGGCATCAGGATTCAGAGATTCGCTTCCCGTGCATCTTTCGGTCAGTTTGTCGCGGATTGTCGTGCGCGTGCCAACCAGTTCGGTGGTTCTCTTTTCAGTGAAACTACTTCTGCAAGCAAGTGAAACATCCAATCGAACGAGGATATAATTTTGCGCGGATCAACGGTTATAAACCGTTCTATCCAACATGCAACGGCAATCAAATCGGTAAGTCGAGTGACAAGTAATAATTCAATTGCCATTGATATTTTTTTCAAATTTTTTAATCTTATTTTCAAGTTTTTTTTTGTGCTTTTAAGATAATTTGTTGTTACGTGTAAAAACCCACAATTTTGTTTTGATATGTTTAATTATGGTTTTAATTATTTCATTAACAATATCAGGGTTTATCGTATACAAATTTATTTTTTTATAATATATTTTCTATTAATATTTTTTAATTTAATATAAATAAGTCTAAAAGTCACTTGTTTTTACTTTTATTATAGATTATGAAAATTTAGACCAATAATTATTAAAGTAGATAATTAATGTACTACAAAAGTATTTATTCCAATCATCCATGGTACGAGTATTTGATGTATGTTCTCTCTTTAGAAGTAAAATATATGTTTACATCATTTATTTAAACATTTATATATTGAAATAATTTCTATGAATGAATATTAAAATTTAACATTGAATACTAACATAAAAATTGTACATTTTTATATATTCATTAAAAAACACATTATATAATATAATTATATAATATTTATTGTATTTATAGAAATACAATGTATATTCCATTGTATAATATATTACGAATAATGAAATGTTAATTGTTATATTTGTAAGTAATTAAATTTGGAGAACGAATTGTATGGATTATTATATACGTGAGAAATATATCTCAGTATCATTTGAAAAATTTCATGCCAGAATATTTAGTATAATACGTAAATAATGTTTCATTTTTTAAAGTTGCGATTTAAATTATTCCTATGATATTTATTATTCTAATTCGTCTTTTAAACAATTCTCATGTCTGCATGTTTAATTCTCAAAAACAATGTTATCATTTTAAACAAGGAAAGATTTTTTTAAACGTTACACGACTAACGTTTATACTGTGTAATTCATTTTGTAAACGACATCTTGTAATTATACGTCATATCGCATCATTGTTTTAACTGGCTGACCCAAACAGTTTTCACAAAGTCAGTGATTTCATTTTAACAGGAAAACAATCAAGACGTCCAATTATGTTCATCGGTGCTCTCATAAAAAAATGCAGTCAAAGATCCATATTCAAATGACGCATTACTCGCAAAGAAAAAAAAATCATAACATTACAAAGTAGTACAAACAAAAGTTTGACTTTTATTTGAAACGATGATTCACGAGATATAAAATATCTGCATTACGCGACACAAAATTGTAACATAATTTGTGTCTCGGATTGTTTTCAGAAACGTATGTCCGAAGATAAAAAAGTTGTTTCGCTAAACTAAAAAGAAAGGAAAAAATCGGTAGCGAATTTACACGCATCAAGTGAGATAATCCAAAACAATTTTTGAAAATTGTTTGATTTATATTGATGGCTTTTCAATACCTATACAATAACATTAGTCGATCAATCATATTCCGCGCACTTTTTGACGTATCAATATGTACAGTAAATTAACTGGGGAAAACTCGACTGTGCGGAGCAAACAAGCAATGCCGCGATTCATTACGATTCGTGACACGCGAACGGATGAATGAAGTCGTACAGCAACGACGATATCCGCGAGTGAAGCACTCATTCATTGAGAATGTGATGCGTCGACCTCTTTCGCGCCTTGCAAGCTCGAAGTTGGATTTCAATTTTGCCGAAACAACAGCATTCCGCACGAAATTTTAATGTTAATCAAAGTCTCTCAACAAATCGCGAATGTTCGTGAGTTCATCGCGAGAACAGCCGCGGCGCGAAAATCGCCCCGACTCATCAATAATTTCTGCGTGCGCGTTGAATGTTTCGTCGGAACTTTTTGCACTACAAAAAATTGACTTCGATGTCGAAGATGAATCAAATGGTATTATGAGGTCAAATTTTACGTGAAATTGTGTACGATTATTCGGGGAAATACATTTCATATCTCATACTTCGAAAACTTATTTGAATTCATTTCGCGCGAAATCAGCGTGGTTCTGGAATTTAATTTTCGAAGGCCGAACATTTATGATGGACAGTAATTAAATCCAAAAATTTCGTCCATAACTGATGGATTGCGGCGCGCAAAAAATTTTACACGAGTCT
The DNA here is from genome assembly GCA_022817665.1 of Axea sp. ZL-2020. Lineage (NCBI taxonomy): Eukaryota > Metazoa > Arthropoda > Insecta > Hymenoptera > Scelionidae > Axea > Axea sp. ZL-2020. The sequence goes on from JABFOX010001460.1 coordinate 6,386, forward strand.
TGAACGGTAAATCGTGGTAAATTTTTTACCTTTCGACGACTGGGGAGAAAGAGTACAAATTATTTCAAATGTTCAGTGTATCATTTTTGGTGCACTTGCAATTATGCTTTTATGTTGCACATTTGTAAAAATGTCGTGCAATATGGTACGGCTTGTATTACGTGTTTCATATTTTCTACGAATTCATAACGTTTAGTAACGTCAGTGCAAATCACATTTGATTGATCTCTAAATATACCTGTGTTTAATTAATCGGGAGATGAATTCGGCAACGAAGAGATTGATTGATAAAAAGTAAAGAAAAAAACTAATAATTGTTATCTTTGCGTTATCGTAATTACGCGCGTCTGTGATAGTAACGTTTTTATCATAAGGTCATAAACAATAAAAGCGCTTGTACAATTTCATAAATAAGAACGATAGGAACAGTGAAAAGGCGGGTACCAGAAGTCTCCGTTAATACTGAGCCCATAATATTTCATCGTTTTACTATGTCAACTTCATATATGTAATTCAAAGCTGGCTTGTACGCCATGGCATATGCAATTTTCTCCACTAAACATTATTCGAATTAAAAAAGAGCGAAATGGAAAAAAGGAACGATGATGAGTAAAAATTTACTCGTTTGAAAATAAAGCTCGATGACTTGAACGCCCAAAAACATTATTACGTTTTTAAAATTATAACTAATGATCGGGAAAATGATTAAATTACTCATGATTCGAATCGTGCGAAGTGAGGTGATTTTCATTTAATATATCAGCTAAAAAACTCGTTGAATAACTGAATAACTGAATTGATGGTTTATGCGACAAAGTTTAAAGTAGCGTGAGGCATTTCAAATATACTTAGAGAATAAGAAATAATCAGAGGTATCGGCATTTTAATTTTTAATCATCGTTAAGATGTTTCATAAAATTAACAATACAGATGTAATTATTTATAAAAGTACAAAACATTAAGTTTGAAGTAGTAATGTTGAATATCAAATAGTGTTATTAAATTCAGTTGCAAAAATAATTAAAAAATGTACTGCTATGTACAATAATATACAACTGAATTGTTAGTGTTAGTAGTTCTGGTATTAAATTACATTTATACATACACCAAGCAATTCTTTTGTTAATAATGAGTAAGAAATTTACGCTGGTGAACTAGTAGTGTAATAGAATATAAGAAAAATTGTTGTAAGCGCGTTAAAAATACTTCTTTGTCTATAATTTATTATGAGTTGTGTTGCGTTTTTAAAGATAAACATTCAAACTTTATTATGGTACATGAGAATGATATATATTTTATTATGAAGCGTACAGTAAATTTTTAATGAAATTTTTTTCAGTGTATGAGGAAAAACAAAAATGCGATTAGTACAAATAACTTCAAACAAGCAATGTTTATTATTATTCGAAAATTAATACACGTGAATAAATATAAAGTTTAAAAAGAATAAAATTGCCTTTTACACGAAATAAATTAAGAAATTCAAAACCATTTTGTATGTTATATTTGCAGTGTTTTAATTTTTAAACTACCGTACTTGACGCATAATCTTAATTTCTTAAAAGGTTCATTGAACGTATGATCTGTATGTATCTACATAGAAACTCTTAATAATTAGTTCATAGCTTTGCGATGAAGGACCGCAGGCTCCGCACCGTTTGATCCCGAAGCAGCCTCCTGTTTTCAGACTCGGAGTCGGCGAGTCGGACAACTCAGTCAGAGGCCGACTCTCGCGCGCGTTGGTACAGCTTACACCACGTTTCGAGTTTATTATTCGTCTTGCAAAGTGAAGCTTTTATAGGTTCCTGATTTCCGGAACTGGAGTTTTTAATTGGAAATGATGTCAGTTAGGAGCACGTGGTTAGTCATTTCAATCATTTTAAATAGAGTTTCAATATATAATTTTTATTAATTCTAATTATTATGATTAAATCAGTGAACGAACAAAACTCAATGTTGACATAATTACAAGTGCTTGCTTTAAGTGATTATTTATAAACATACGGTTTTAAATTACGCTTTACTTTAGTCAAAAGTAAAACAGTTTGCTAATTTCCTTATCAATACTTAGTATTTCATACTTGAATATCAATTTATACAATTTATGTACAATCTTCTAATGTTGGTTTTATATTTTTATCGATGGTAAACATATTTTTAATTGCGAAAAGCGTGATTCTCGTATAATATTAAACAAATATCGATCCTGTTTTTATTTGTTTAATTAAGTTTATTACATTAAAAAAAAAGTAATTTCATGCAGCAAACATTAGTTATGATTGAGCGCAAAGAATAAATATACATTATTCAAACATGTGTTTTCTGAGTTTAAATAAATGCAGCGTTGAAGTTTTTAAGTAAAATTTACCATATTTTATATTTTATAACAAAGAACATATTTTTACCATTTTTATGCAATTTGATATTATTATAATCATGGTAATGGTATTATCTAAACGGGTATTTTAACGCTTTAAGCATAAAATAGAAAAGATAAATTAATTTTTATTGAAGACAAATTTTGCTGTCATAGCACTTTAATTTATATGTTCTTACAAATATAGAAGATAACATTCAACGTGTTAAAATTTTTGTGGTTGGTTTAGTTTTATGTTAAAGCAATATTTCAAACTGCAAATATTTATATTAGTCACTGTTATATTGTTATAATAAAATCACGATTTTATAAAATGAATACACCTATCACGTATGTTGATTTTAATTTCCTATATGTTATTGTATTTTTTTCGATATACTTTTATATTAAATTAATATTTTTTTTATTTATAAGTACTGACTGCGTCAGCATGCTTTTCCTTTGCTGTTAAAAATGGATTTATTTCTATACTTCATTATAACACTCTTGAAAACTATACTGTTTGTGGAAAAATGAATCGTAGTGAAATAAACCACATTTAAAACAGATGTACAATTTTCTGTGAATTAATGTTTATATGAAAACGTGGATTTCTAAATGAGAGGTTTTTATTAAAGTTACTTCCTTATTAAGATAAATATGATAATAAATTAATATATTTATAATCATAATAAGCATGACGAAATGAATTTATTTATTAATGCTGATAAATATGAATTTATTTATTGTGAAAAAATAGCATGAATTTATTATGCTAAAATTCATAGTTTTTAATTTAAATATTAATGTGTCTTATTTTATTTAATGTTAATTAAATAAAATAAAAATAAAAAAATTAATAGTTCACTGTTTTCTCAATTTATAAAAATAGGGCTGTCAATAATACTTGTACTAATGAATTAATCAATTATAAATATTTAAGCTATTCAACTCTTATTAAAAATAAAGTCTACTACTAAAAATTATATAAGAAATCTAGTTATACTGTTATAAAACTGATTACAGTTCTTGTAACAAAAGATGTCTATATCACCCGTTGAAGGTGGTGGGCCATCATTATCTCTATAAAATACTAATCAATCTTGAGTTTTCGTAACTTTGATATTTCTGTGACATGTGTGAAAAAAAAATTTGACTTATTTTAGACGTGCATGTGTTGTGCTTTACCAAAATAATAAAGATCATATAAAACGAACACAATATTATATTAAATAATATTGTGTTCGTAATGTTAGTTTCGTAAACAAATACTATTTATTCATATTTATCAAAGCTGTCTGAATATTAATGAATTGGAATAAAAAATTAAAAACGTTTAACTATGACTTATGATAAATGATATAAAAAGTTTTCACTGCGGTGGCGTTAAAATAATTTTAAGGAATGAAACATTTGAACTTCTTAATTATGTGGGCCTATGGAGCCATTGCTTATCGATACAGGGAGTTATTTTTAATGAACATTTACTTAAAAATCTCACTACTGTAAAAGTTTGATCCTAGAGGTGCTATAGTTATTATCACAGACCTTTAATCAATGCGACGTAAATACACTTTGTATGAAATTTCAAACTGACATTAGTTAGCACTGTTGTCCCAATGCACATCAACAGTTCTGTCCCATGGCACGCATAGCAATATATTGAAACATTGTACCAATGATCATGATTTCGTTATTGCAGCGACTAAATGATATGATTGTTCAGTCATGAGTACTCAATTTTGTTCGTTTAAATTATTATAAAAATAATTTATTTTGTACGTAATATAATTTTATTGAATAATACAATGTATATTTTTGTTTATTATTAAAAATATATTTTAAGTTTCTACATTTAGATAAATTCATTATTATTCTTGTTGTTGTTGTTATTGTTATTGTTGTTATTGCTGTTGTTATTTGAATATAATTCACTTTTTAGAAAATCATTAAAAAAATTAATTATCACACCAAGAAAACTAAAATTATATTTAATTGTATATAGGTATAATAGAGATTATACCTGAACTTAGACATGAAATCGTAAAATCGGATCTGTGTATAATATAACGTGTAATTTTATTAATTATATATAATGTTTTAAAATATATAAAATTATAGAAATGATATGCTGTACAATTTTTTATGTAACGGGTAAATTGAAAATAAATTGATTTTAATTTTCACTCTTGGTTATTTAATGAGCAATATACAGTTCATTGAAAAATATGTTTCGTTTTTAGTTTTTTTGTTATTTTTTTTTAAATTATTGCTCTTTATATTGTATTTTTACTTAACATTTTTGAATGAACGATGAACGAAATGTTGTTTTAAAAGAATTATTACCTTAATATTATAAACTTTTTTTTGGTTCTTTTCGATTTTCCTTGAATTTATGAGTGAAGTAATTATTACAAAAAATACAATAACGAACAGGCAATGCAATACAATACATACGAATATAAAATTTACTTACCATTAAAAAATGAACCTCATTATTTAATTGAAATATTATTTACGCAAGCAACAACAACGAAGAAAATATTACTTTTATTGAACTTAAAACGTGCGATGCATCTTTTTAACTAAATATGCGCGTCTGTATTTTTTTTAGATATTCGATGGTTCTTACGCTACAAAAGCAAGTCAACTGTTAAAAATGTAACAATACATTTCAAAATACATCATATTCGTATTTTAATAAATGGTAAAAGAGAAATAAATAAAAGGAAAGAACAATAAAATATGACGCAGATTTTGTAAGTGCAAAATACGGTTGAAGTAAAATTGTTTTTAGAATAACATTTTTTAATGAAAATTATGCTAATTTTCATATAAAAATAATGTGATAATAATTTTACTAACGTTATGCAATATAATTTATGAGTTATAATTTATGTTTTCTTATTATGTGAATACATGGGAAAAACTTTTAAAATAAATATATTTTATAATAAAGTTAAACTTCTGTATGCAAATTTTCACGACCATAAAATTAATTTGATCGTTGGTATACTTCACACTCAACATGTTATTGTTAATTTATCATTCTATTGATTTCTCTTATTTTAAAAAATATATTTAATATTGCATGTACAAGAAATATAATATAAAACTAATTATATTTCATAAATCAATTAATGAAATTTCATTTAATATGTTACATTGTATATAATAGTAATACATGTATTGTTTTAATAGAACATAATAAAAAAAGGACAAATATAGTATTAATTTCATCAAGTGCCCTGATGTATGTACACTTATTACACTTTAATTTCGATTTTTAAGAAATTATTTTTCCACATTTTTGTTAGGATAAATAGCACCAAATAATATTAAATAATAACAAAATTGATATTTAGAGCTCAGTTTTATTACAAATGTCACACATTAAAGTGTTAAAAGTTGTATTTCATTGAAATATATTATAGAAAGGGAATTATTTCAATTCATTTTTTTTTAATTCGGTACATTTATGCGTTGTTTATTTAATCTGTTAATTTGATTAATTATTTATAAAAGAAATTTATAATCCGAATTTGTAATTACAAGAAATATATGTTGTGACATAAATTATGAAAGAATAGGTTTTTAATGTTTTAATATGTTATAATCAAATATTATAAATTGATGAAAAATGAAAAAAAAATCAAGAGACGCATTATTTTTGGAAAATGGAATTTTTTCCTCACTTAACATTATTAAGTTTAAACGCAATAATTTTGAATATATATCTTTAAAATAAATATCGACCAATCTGTACAGTTTTTAATACGACAAATACATTGTTCTGCAATATGAAATGTATTACATACATATTTTCAATTTTATTATAATACGTAAAGATCATATTTAACATAGCAATTAATATAACAAAGAGCATAATAATTTCATTTCGTGCATAAACATTTTACAACATAAAGATAATTTTTGCACAGTAACAAAAATTAATACAATATCGTTCACTTAATACATTTATGGATATTTTAGTTGAAATTCAATTACTTAAGTTTTACAAAGTAACCCTTTACTCAAAGTATAAGTTTTTAACCAAGTATCGCGCGGATAAAGAACGTTTTCTTCATTTTTATTATTTGATGCTGAAATAAAATAATAATTGCCATCTCTTCTTTAATCAGATCGTGCTTTACAATTTTGCCCTTTTTTTTAACTCGATATTTCATCCCGCTTTTCCCGTTATTTGTGAAATTCGACTCCGCGACGGAATCGCG
>JABFOX010001461.1:0-12975 GCA_022817665.1 Axea sp. ZL-2020
AGTAACATTTTTAATATTTTTAAAGCAAATCTGGTTTTTCTTTTTTTTTTATATATATATTTACATATATAATTACGAACAAATTTAAAAATCTACCGAAGTACCAAGAATAATCGAATAGCATTCCTAAAATAATAATACAATATTACTACTTCCTATCAATAGCATGCTACATTTGGCATGCTTAAAATAATATTGCCTCTATTCATTCTTGACGTTCTGCACGTATGGTAACACTGTAGAAAAATATTTCATGTAGAAACAGTCATGTTATCGACTTCTCATTTTCCGTAACACGTGTCATTCCAAAATATAATATTCTTTTACTATATTATGCAACTGATATAAAAATGATAAAAATATAAACTCACATGTTGACAGTATCACCCTCTGAAAGCTTGCGTTATTTTTTATCGCGTTTAAATATTTTCCAGTTCATATTTCTAGTAAAATTTCTTACCGCTAATCGAAAAATTACGGTAAAGCGGCTGGAATCACAGACCCTTTCTTTTCTTAAACCTAATTTAATTTAAACATCCTAAAACTTTTATACATTTATGAAAAAGCAAACAAACAAATTCTCCACAGATTTAAACAGTTGTCTAAATCTGACTTTTATTATGATATAAATTGTAATAAAAAGAATTCCGTGGCTCTAAACATTTCATCTTAATTCAATGCCAAGTCTGCTGCTACATTACATCAATGATGCAACATCTTTAAACAACCTAAATAATCAGTCATAATTATAAATTATCAGGTTGGATGGTGTTGAAAATAATCACCCCTAAAAAGACAGCACGGGAATAAATAGCGCTATTTGCATAGTTTTAATTGGCCATAGCTTCGAGCCATTATTATGACGCAATCAAGCACCGTTGTGATTAACTGTCCAACTTAAGATCAAAAGAATGCACACTTTACGCATGCCCCGACTTGAGTGGAAATAAAAAAACATATTTCGATTAATTTTTACTAGCGCACCATAAAAACTGTGAACCATTAAAAACTGTTGTAGCATTTCGGCTCTTTGCTCGTTCCCTATTTAAGACTCTCCCCTTTTAAGTGTTTCTTTTAAAATTTGAGTACCGAGCGTTGCCGGTATTAACAATGCAAAACACGAGTAAAACAAAAGTCTCTTGTAATTCGCAATCATTTTTAATTTACCGATTAATTGGGCGAATTTTAATAAGAAACACGCCAAATAAATTAATTGTATGAAAGTTATTATACTTTGAAAAATTCCCTTGTATGAATTTTGTACGTCAGAATTTCATTTGTCAAGTAGATGGGAAGTTCGTAAAGAAGTCAAATTAAGTAAGGAGAAAATTAAGCTTTGGTCTTGAAGTAAACTGCAGGTTAATGAAAAATTAAATATTACCCAGACAGAGTTATGTAAATGCACCAGTCTCATAATTATTAAATTAATCATTTAAACATTGTTTGAGAACTTTCAAACAAAATTAATGTTGAAGAATAATACCAGGTCTTTCCTGGTTTTTCCCTATTTTATACCTTAACATTGTTTTATCGCTTTTCAAAATGAAACGTAATAATATTTTTTTCAAGATACATGAAGCATATATTAGTTATTTAATGAAATTTTAATTACACAAATGAAGTAACATTAAATAAGAAGTGTCAGTGATACTGAATATATCATTAATTAAAATGATTAATCATTTTATTGGGTTATTCTAAAAATTATCATATATAAAAAAAAATGTACAATAGCAAATTTGTAATTCATTCAGTACATTTTGGTAACAGCAATATACAAGTTCATATATAGAAATTATTATATATATTCTATTATACATATATATAAATTAAATATATAGGGATTATACAAATTTTTACATTAATTAAAAAGAATTATTTGGAGTAATAAAATATATAATCATACTTAAATTTTAAGAAACTGCGACTAATTTTACAATACAAATAAACTTTTTATAAAGTCTTTAAAATAATAATTCACCAGAAATAGTGAAATGAAAAAAATAAAGAACTGGACGATTGAATAAATTTTGTGAATTTAACTAAATTAGCCAATTCATTTAACTTCGTCTATTCGTTTACCCACATTTTAGTAACTTATAAAATCGTCAACTTTAGTTCTATAATAAAACTAATGATTAATGTTTGCATTTATATTTCCAAATTGACATTTCTGCAGTTCGTGAACCGTTAATCTATACATCACAATAAAACGAATTAATAAAGGATTATTAATTTCATCATAATTGCATCCACATTTTGCAAAATTCTTAAAGTCTTGATCGAATTAACAATTGACAAACACATCAATTCTCACATCACAAATTTGAATGAACCACAGTTTTGTCGAATAACCAAAACCAGTTGTAGTTGTTGCCCGATTCGCGAGTTTGCGAATTTACATCTTGCGTTTAATATTCTGTTAAACAGATTTAAAACGGGAGGTATGCGCGACTCCTTTTGATTGGAGAAGGGAACAACTTACATGACGTTCGACCGAGGCTATAGAAAGATCCTATTTAAATAAAGTCTTACGTAAATAATGTTTTTGTATATTTTGACGATGACTGGTGCATTTTTCTGCTGCATCATAATTACTTCGTGTCAAACTCGGCGTGATATTCAATCATATTTCATACGCAGAGAAAGATTGATTAATTTTGAGTGAAACGTATTCGCGGAGAAACTTTTCCTCCTTTCGGTGGCAAATTTCAATATTATAATTGTGTATTTGTTATTTACTCGAGAGAAAAGTAGAGCGAGTATTCTCTGCAACTTTTGCAGCCAGCTCTACGGCAACTTTTTTTTTCCAAGCTCTCGTATTTCGATCCGCGTTTCGCTTGTCTCTGAATTTAGTTTCCGGTCAATCTCCGTTGTAATTTGTGAGACATTTTAATCACTGGCAATCGCTAAAAATTTTACCTTTGCAACATTGAAAAGTTTGTATGCAAATGTTATTTGTTACTATTTTATATTCATTGAAAAAACACTTCCATGACGTGGATAAATTACAGTGGTACCGCGCGATGCAAATTCCAAGTTCACAGTGTGTCAAAAGTATTGCAAAAATACTGTTGAATGAAACTGTAAATGTTTGTACAGTGACTGCCACAGTGTGGGTTTTTGTATATCTTAATTTTATCGACAACACTTTGTTATAACACAAAAGTCCAAATATTGCGAAAATTGTGTGCAACTTTTTTACCTTATTTTTATGGATTCAAGTAAAGTATTACATTGCAGAAATATGACGAATGTAATACGTAAACTTATTCCGACAATAAACGTATCTGATTTATGTAATAGTGCTCTCTAAATTGTGTAACTTTTATTATAACATGAGTATCATAACGCATGCAACTCATTTTATTTGCACTAATATTATTTTCTTCATCGGTACCTTGTTAGAGCCAAAAAAGAATCATAAAAACCCGTTCGTAAAGAAAGTTACATTTTTTGCCAATATTATAATACTTTTTAGACATATTGCAAAGATACAAAACGTTTTAATAACATTCGTGGAAAACTTCATTTTCATATAATACAAAAACAACGAGGTAATAGAACAGTAATTAAGTAACAAATGAAAACTAAAACTTAGTTATTTGATTTAAAAAATGAAAATATAGCGAGCATAAAATTCGTATTTTACAATTCATGCATATTTCACTGTAAAAAATGAACTGTAAAATCATTTAAATTATAATTTATTTAGGTGTACAGAAGTTTGATCAATGGGGTACCTTGCCAAGGGGGCTTAGGAAATGTGCGAAAGTTCATATCGGTAGCATATTGACTTATCAACAGAATGTTTTTGATCACCACAATTATAACCTGAAATTAACAGAAAAATGAACGAATACTGATGATATCGCAATACACTACAAGTGGGTAATCTTGACTGAAAGCGATAATTAATATTGTTAATAAATTTTGTGATAAAAGGACAGACATTGAGCTTTTGATTTGCATGAATATTGAAACAGGAGAAGAATAATGCATAAAGGGAATTTATTACAGATGCAAAGTAACACGAGTAATATTGGAATAAAAAATGATTGAATAAACTAATTTAATGATTAGATTAATATGTATGTCTATTTGACCTAATTTGCATAAAAAATATGCATTCTAATCATTAGCCAAATGAATGTTTTATGAATATTAAAGAAAGAATTATTATTGCAGTTGAGAATCGTCAACTTGATGCTCAAAATATCGTAACATAACGATAATACACCAATTAATTATAAAAATAATCGTTGTAATGGTAATATTTTGCATGATACCAGCAAACATGGTATTAAAATAATAAGTTACGAAGTAGAAATATTGATTTTTAAAGTATACAGTGAATTTTCACTGAGCATTGTAAGAGATCAGAAGTTGAACAATTTGTTTGAATGTACTGATTGAAAATTCAAAGAAATTCTGAGATATAGAACTAAGATGGCTGAGTTTTAGAATTAACATGGGTTAGTTTCTCTGTTAAGAAATTGGAGATCACTGAAACAGTCCGTTTAGGCACAAAATTTGATGTTTTATATTATTTTAAATGTTGAGTAAACTTTACATTTATGTTTTATCAACATTAATTAACTGTTAATAAAAAAACATGTAGCCCATTCGTTAAGTGTTAGGTTAATATTCATTTTGTAATTTATTATTTCAAAAGTACATAATAAAAAGGTATGAATTCTGATGCTAAATAAATATTCACAATTTTCTAGGAAAAAAAAAAGAGTAATGATTAAGTTTGGAAATTTATTTCTAATCAAAAAGAATTCAATGAAGAAATAGTGTATGAAAAATCTTATATTCACGGTTAATTTTTTACACCAAAATAATGAAACGGTTAGAAAATAAATAAATTGACACAACACATATTTATAATGTTATAATGTTCGAAGCTAAATTAAATTTGAAATTGAATAAGGACAAAGTAAGTTTTTGATTACTTTTTATAGTTATTGTTTAAATATTGTTAATATTAATGATAAAATTTGTACAAGAATTAAAATCGTCTAGTTAAAACGAAAATGTTTTAAATATTCATATAGGTAAAAATTTAATAAGCAACGTGAAAAAAATAATTATAACACAAAAATTATAAATAAATTCGACTAAAATGAAAATTATTCATACTTTTAATCCGCCAAGCAAAAAATATAAATATACCATTTTTATTTCTACAAAATCATTTTCAATCTGAGTCATTTAAACTATAATATGTTTAAAATACATTTTACATATTTTAGTGATTTTTAAACAAATCTTAAATGAATTAATAAACCCTTTATAAATTTTAAACAAAACGCATGATTTATCAGTTAAAAATATTGCAAATTCAATTAAAAATAAAACAACGTAAATTAACAAGCGCGAATAAATATTTCAGAGGCAAAAACTTTGTTCGACAGGATCAGCTCGAATAATGTCAAATGTGTATTGCGTGTAAACCGAATGAACCCGTGCCATTTTGCTTAATAGTTAACATCTGTCTATTCATTTGCGCGGATTTCGGATTTCGCATGCTGGCGACAACTACTGATTGCCTTAGTCTGAAGTTTCGCAATGTTGACGAGAATTTCCGGGATCCCATTGCTTCCGTGTTCGAATTTGTCTTCGTCAAACACGTGTTTGAAGTCGTAATATGAGAACGTAACATCGTCGCACGCATACGAACTTTCATACACACACCTGCGGAACAATTCAAAATTCAATTACACCCCAAGCCGACGAGGTAATTTTCAGATGATAAAAAGAAATAAGATTTGGATAGAAACGTTTGATTTTGTACCAATAATTGTGATTTTACAATCAAAACTAAAGGACAGCAAAATATGCGCAATTCGAAAAGGGTTACTTCCACTGCTTCATGATTTATACTTGTAAAATTAATTGTACAGTTATTGATATTAAGTTAAATCAATATACCGATCAACCATAATCAGAATGAAAATACCTATAACAATTTCCTTTCCGTAAATTTACATTCTCCCTGATCCAGAGAAACGAGTCTGAATACAAATTATAAATAGGTAGTGACATTTGTGGCACGTGAAGAAGAATCGTAGAATCGTAACTGGAGTGCGGTTGTACGACGGATGTGAAAGGATAAGCCGACTTGACATTTAGTAAGACTCGTTGGAAAGTGTAAAAACATGCTACGTCGAGTGGCGTTCTTACATTTGCAAGATGCTTCATCCGACGTCCCTCTGTCTCATAGGATACATTTCTGTTGTCTTCGAAGGAAATTCTAACTTCAATTGCAATTGAAGTGCAAATCACATTACTTTTTATTGTGATAAAACCATTCTCAAGTACCTAACTCTGTAATCAATCATTTTTTAAAAAATTCACAGTAAGTGACGAAAAATACTAATTGAACAAGCTGAATTTAATTATTCAATATTTGATTGTTTCATAATTGAAATAATTCAAGTCAAAACTATGATCAGTTAAAAACTAAACGAATATAGTTGTTGTGTTAGTTGTTGGATTATTAATTGATACAAATAAGGTCTTCTAAAATACATTTCTCATTAAATATGAAGTTTCGAAAAGTGAACGAAACTCATTTGCATCATCTTCATCATCTACAAGAAGATTTTATAGTTTAAGATACTTCGTTTTACAAAGAAATTTCCGACGAGGAACTCGTACGAGCGAATAAACAAAGGAACTGCGTCAGAAACAGACGTTAGCAGATGCATTTTGACAAAAATTCTTCGCAACGTTGGCAGGAAAGTAAAAACATTTTGTCATAAATCAAATAACAATTGAATTAATAGGACGAGTAAAGCTCATCGTATTTGAAATGAAACTTTAAACAGTTTCAACTCAATTGTAGTTAAACCGATTACAATTTAACATCATAAAAATTGTGATCCAGTAAAATTTGATCTAGTAACATCACGAACGAGTGACATTTAGAACCAAACAAGTAGTTCTTTTTAAAACTTACTTAAATGAAAAAAAAATTGAAACTATAATTCAAATAATTAGAACTTTTTAAGTTATTAATTTAAGCAGAACTAAAATAAATTTACATTTAGAAAAACAACTTTCTTATCTTAAAATTAATAAGCTCCATCACTTCATTATCAATTTTACGAAACGCAAAATTCTATCGCTTGTCAACGTTCAAGTTTCTTCAAGTAACTTTTTTCAATTCTTTCAATTCTCCATTATTTTTTAATGAGTCTTTACTTAGTTTACTCTTATCATAGTTATTTAACATCATTGCTTCTTTCAGTTTTGATAGATTGCTATAAAAAAAAAAAAAAAATGATTTGGCATGTTACACAGATCATCAAGAATCAATTAGAACACTTTCGCTTAACATTTGTAAAATTAACGGAAATTTATTTACACTCGGAGATCTTGGGAGCAGAAAAAGCTAAACAGTATATTAGCGCGATAATTTTGAACACGAACACAATTTAGGAAATTTCAGCATCAGGAAACGGTAAATTATTACGCCGCACAACCCCGTTATTCATTTTAACGAGAACACGTTCGAGTTTGCACCAATATGATGTTCCACAGCAACGTCTGCAGATACTTAAGACATTAAATATTTGGATCGATCGAGTCGGAGCCGATACGCGCGCGCCATTTCCGTAAGAAGAAAAAAGCCGCAAATACATCTCCTTAGAGCGATAACCTTATTAGCAAAAAGCCGTCTCGTATTTCGCTTCTAATATCAATATCTATATATATTTTTATCTAAATCAAAATAAAAAAGGATAATCAAGGTTTAATCCGTTTTATCAACTTATCTCCAATCTCCAATCTTCATTTTTTATTCAAATTTGTAGCACTTTGTTTCTTACAAATAAATGGAGTCAATTTAAAGAAATCAAAATCAGTTTAAAGTGATAAAAATTAAAGAATTATTTACTAAAGTGCGAAATTAGAAAGATATACCGTTAGGTCGTTTATAGAGTTGCATAAAGTTAATTCGGTCTATTATTAGTCCAGTTGCGTGATACGCTTTTCACGGCACACAATCAGATGTTAAAATCAAATCGAGTTCCTAACGATTCTGGATAAAAGTGACCTTAGATGTCTAAAAGGTGCAATTATTTGTAGGCAAAACTCTAGATAACTGTGTATTTATTGTACATAAGAGGCTGAAATAACAGCAGATAATTTCTAGATTTAAATTCCGTTCAACAGTATGGAAACGTCCTGGAAAGAATATCATTAATATTTTCTGATTCCTGAAATAAATTGCATTTATTTTTCAACTGTAAGTCAGATTAAAAATTATTTTTTTAATCAGAGTATAATATTCATACAATTTTTTTTTGCTTTAAATAATTAATAAAATCATATTTACAATTTTGAATTATTACATATTTGTATGTATTGTCGTATTCTTATATTTGATTCAATAAGTTATAAAAATAAACTTTAACAGCGTATTTCAATTAGAGCTTTATAGTTTTGATAGTTTAAATATTAGATATGTACTCACTGAAAGGAAAAGTACACAGAAAATGACTGTTTAAACAGTAATTAAAAAACATCTCCACAGAGTGAAAAAACTGCATTGTAATAAACAGTAAAATATATAGCAATAATATTGAAATATATAGCGGTTTACAATAAATTTTTATTATTATTATTTTACTGTTTATTACAGTGCATGTTTTTAATTCAAGCTAGATGTTTTCCAATTACTGGATAAGCAGTAATGTTCTGCGTACTTTTTTTTCAGTGTATGTATATGCACTGAACGAATAGTACATAGAATGTGAGTTGTACTTTTCAAAAACTTTTTATAATGCAAACTTCCGAACAAACACACAGTTACTAATAAATTTTGCAATCCCTGATTTGTAACCATATCCAATTAAACGAATAAAGCAATTATTCCATTCAAAGAACAAACGGAAAAATAAATAGCCCTTCGTTTCTGTAATCATATCAAAAGTTATGGAGCACGGTTCGTGTAAATTACCCCAAGAAAATATTTTTAGTGAATCAAAACAACATCTTAGCAAATTAACAACCTCTTTAAAGCGCCTCGAAAATATCCAAACTAAATTTAAAATCCTAAACTAATCGTGCCTTTTTGTATAAATATTATCCAATATTATAACTAGTGACCTTATCATAGATCAGAAGACCCTTTTCTGCCGACTTCAAATTCATTTATTAAAAATAAGAGAAAGTTCTGTGTATTAACTCGTGGTTGGAAAAAGGACATATGTTTGCAAAGGGAAGACCTCACCGTCCACATTCACGGCTGGTGTGCGTCAGAAGAAGGTTATGTTGGTCGGACAGCAAGTGTATAGTACACTATGAGTTGCGGAAAAAAAAAATGAAACAGTCGATACTGATCATTACTATTCATAACGTGATGTTTTGAATACAAAAATTGAACGTAAACGTCCATGTTTGGCCAACAGAAAGGATGTTATTCTTCACCACGACAACGCTAGACCACACGTGGCAAGAAAAACCGCACAAAAAATTGCGGAGTTGGGTTGGAAAACTTTATCTCAGTCAGCATATTCTCCAAATATTGCACCATCTGACTATCTGTTCAGGTCGCTGCAAAACTTTCTCAATGAAAATGAATGTATAAATTATGAAGGTGTCCAAATGGCAGTGGAAGAACATTTTGTCTCCAAAATAGAGGAATTTTTTCCACAGGGGTAGACAAGCTGCCAGAATGCTGGCAGATAGTTGCAACTAATAAAAAACATTATATTTCGATTAATTTTTAAATAAAAAGTAAGGAACAAATTTTGTTTTTTCTTTCAAACAAAACTTTCCCTTACACTTAATACATTTATCTTTTCATTACAATAACGAAAAACGAGTCTTATTTCGATAAGACTAATTTCAGTTCGCAGGCTTCTACATTCAACGATCGATCGTAGTTCTCGAAACAAGATTCTTCGCAGTCTGAGATGCTCACTTTCATATATTTTTGCTGTAAAAGATTGATAGCTGATTAATTTGTGGGAAAAAATATGTTGAAAAGTAAACACGCAAAACTGCCATTATTGAAATGAGCTTGTTTTTACACGTTGAGAGGTATTGTACTGTTTTTATGCTTGAAAAATGTTTTCATCAAAGCAAAATAAAGGATATTAAATTAATGTTAATAAATATTTGGCAAGATAGATATTTCAAAAAACACTGTTAACGGCTCTTATAAAACTTAACTAAAATTGAGAAATGAAAGATACATATATATTTTTTTAATTAACATTTATACGTTGGATTTCTCAGAGTGATAAATTCCGTAACGTTTAATTTAAATAAATAAAATATATGAAACGTTAACTTTAAATCAAACTTGATTCAAACATTAAATTAAATACTTAATATATAACAATACTGCTAATTATAAATTTACAATACAAATAAGACAAACTCGAGACATAAAACAAACATTAATTTTAAAGATAATTAAGAAATAAAAGAAAGAACTGTTTGCAAAACAACTAGTCAAAGCATCTAGATCAATTTCGATCACAATTTCTCTGTTTTTATTTTTTAATTGTTTAACAGAAAATGCAAAAAGTAAGATAACTGCTGAACAAGTGATAAGTTCGACTGTTAACAGTGCGATCAACAAATAATTTCAATATTTGAAATGTAAAAATAAGAAATTGTGAATTTAATATTTACAAAATTGTAAATAACAACTCAGTGTATATGTTAAATTTAAATACCGTAAAATTATATGTTAAATAAAAAATTTTAATAAAAACTGTGATTAATTCAAACTAAATTTAATAAATCAATAAAATCTTCTTAAGTTATTTCATCAAATCATCGCTCGAACGGCAATTTTCATCCAAATCGATACTCTGAAAAATAAATCTCTTCAAAATAACTGAATGTGATTTTCATTAATTTTAATTTAAAATTCTACCTTTATTATTTTCACGATTTGTATGTTTCTAACATTGAAATTCAAGACCATCAAGAAATTAAGAATAGTTTGTTTGTTTAAACTTTATTTCTAAAACACAACAATAAAATAATTTCGAGCATACACAATAAATAAAATAATTAAAAAAAAACAAACAAACAGTATCATTAAGAGTTTGATCTTTTTAACAACAAACTAGTAAAATTAAAAAAAAAAGTGTATAATATATCAAATAAATCCACATTAAATATTGTAAAATTGTAAGGTTTGTAGTTAATTAAATTTCGAATGCAAATTTACTTAATTCTTATTATTTAACTACAAAAATCCCCTTATAAATTTGCCACTTATCAAATGATAATACGGTGAATACCGTATTCTGTTTCAATTCTTTATTTCAAAAAGTCACAGTATTAAATGCCCCCAGTCAGTTGTTTAATAACTCCTAAGAATTTGAAGCGTAAGATAATAAACTTTATTATTGGCAAGCCGATGCTCCGCAGCTTCAATAAAATTTGAGTCAAAAATCAATCAAAGTTCAAAACAAAAAGTTCCTTTGCACTATTAAAAACATTATGCTCTTCTTTCACTCCTTTTACGATGTCGACCGCCCAGAAGATAGATTTACGAAACTCACAGGGATCTTCAATATTCCATTTTCTCTCGTTCCACAAAGTAAACTACTTTATCGCTCGATAACCACGCGAGGATGAGTCACATATTTTATCCCAGAAGAAGAGATCTTGTAAAGATTTAGTTAGTTGGGGAGATGTGTTTCTCAGACATTGATAAGAACCTGAATAATTTCATTAGAAACTTTAACTCTGTTCCATTCCTATGATGTATCAGCTGCAGTTGACAAGTCAAATAAACTGACAATTCAATGTGAATTTTTTATTTATAGTTGCCAGTTCACATATTTAATGTGACACAAAATATGATTGCTACAGATTTAAATATAGAATAAAATGTATTAACATTTGTAATAGTCCTTTTTCAATTTTTTTTTTTTTTTTTTGATTTACTATTTCTCACATTTTTTAAAAATTTTTCAAAGTATTATATATATAATAATAATTTTCAGTATAAGAACTAAAACTAACTACTTTGATTCATAGTTATTTCGTTATGTTTATCTTCCTTTTAGAGTTCTTTTATATTCTTAGAAGCGATATTCGGTTAAAAATATAATGAATTATTAAATGTTAATCAGACGTATAAAACATATATCTGTCATTGATTCATAAATCTTTAAACAGTACAAGATTATTCAGACGTAAATATTATTTATCAAGCATTATTTCATTATTTGTATTGTCTTTGTCAATTAATCAATCAATTAATCGGTGACAAACTCAGTAAACACTATTAAATCTTTTTCACTATTTTTACACAATACTTTTTTATTTATTTATATTATTTATTTATTATTAGTTTATTAAATGTGTTTAACTTAAATTTCAAAATAAAATTAGAAAAAATCTTTTAAAACTCATTTTAATTTACTATAATATAAAACATTAGTTATTAGTTATCTATATTCATTATTAAAAAACAAACACAAAAAAAAACGAGCAAATAAAAACCATAATTCAGTTTATTGGAATTCATAAAAAAAAACTTAGTATTATTTATTAACCTCAATTTATTTATGCACTCTATTAAAAATATTCAAATTTTGTGGAACCCGGTATAATCTAATTATATCATTCATAAAAATATCTGCTTTATTGTAATTAAAGTTAATTAAATTTTTATTTTAATAAATAAAATATTAACATTTTTATATCCAAGTAAATAACAATTCCAATTTTATTTTCAAATGAAGTATATGAACAATTGTATAAATTTATTATTTTGTAATAACCAAAACCCAAAAATTTGAGATTTAATATATTTATTTAAGTGGTTTTTTAAATTAAAATATATTAGCAAATCTTAATGTGATTGAATGGTATTATATTGATGAAATTTGTGTTTTTTCATTCTGTATTGTTAAATTATATCATTGTTTAATTAGATTATTTAAATTTTCATTTTTTTTTTTCCTAAAGTAATTTTCTTACAATTGT
>JABFOX010001462.1:0-12974 GCA_022817665.1 Axea sp. ZL-2020
AGAAAACTTCTTTGCACAGCAATTCGACTTAATTAATTGTCGTGTTTACCGAAACACCTCTAATTCCCTAATGAGTATAAATGGCAACTTATTTTCAAATTATCAATTAAATTATTTATCTATAGATAACAAAGCGAAGCGTTACGTCACTTGGAGAACAGTGCTGTTTCGGACTTATCAGCGGACGAATCAAGGCCGCCGTAAAAATGCTTATTCCAATTTTAACTCGCCAATGACGAGTGAAATGACTTATCCTTGACGACGGCATAAACTCCCATTAACGCGCAATGACGAAAAATTCGCTCGCAAATCCGGCATTAGAAATCAATATTTTACTCCATCGTGCAAATCGCCGTCGATGCGTCTCGACGTTACGAGGCAATTTGGAAAACAAATCGCAAATACGTTCGTTCTCCAGATTTTTCCTCTTTGCGAATCGTCACGACGCATCGACGCTCGTCAGTGTTGGGATGAGAAAAACAATTTGTTAGCAACATTTGAAGGTGCATTTTTTTGACTCAGACACGTCACCAGACCGATGTGGGCTTAATAATAAAACGCATTCCCTCTAACAAGAATCAGACATCTGCTCTTGAAAACCATTCGTCTGGGAATGTTTCGGCTACAAAGAAGGCCTTCCAGGAATTCTGGAGTCTATGCATCGACCAACGGAGTTACACGGACTTATCTGAATGTCGAAATAGCACGATAACACTGAGAACAAGGTGGCAACGATTCGTCGCGTTTCATTATTAAACAATAACCCGCTGTTTTGAAAAGTGCCATTATCCGAGCTGCCCAAGGCCGCGCTCGTTTCATCCGCGCGCAATATCGCAGGGAAAAAAATCGAGGAAAGAAGCGTGTAATTAAATTCGACGTTCGCGAAGAGTCGTAAAAAAGGCCGTCGGGCACCTGTTGCCGATTCCAGCCATCCCTGGGAGATCAGTGTTAACGCGAAAAGCAAACGTTTCGCCGTGCGTTATTCAGCGCGCGCAATTGCGCAATCCGTGAAATCAAAACCGGGACCATCACGGACGATCTTTCGTTTTCGATCGAACGGGTCCCGTGTAGCATTTTGGCTCGAGTCAAGGCCAAGTCGGAGCACGGCCCTTTTGGTGTTCATTCACGTACAAGGCCCCACACCGCAGCGCCAGCCGTACGTGAATGTGCACACATCATCCGCACGCGCACGCACACAGGCGCGGCGGTGCTTAGTTTCTTGGAGGACGTTGTAACCGATGCGACCTCGCGGACGACTACAGCGAGTTGACCTACGCTCAACCTCCAAACGAGAATCGACCGTCCTCCTTTCGTCATTCGTTTCGCGCGCTACACAGCGGAAAGTCCGCGCGAACAGGACTCCTGATGCCACCTGTCGAGCGTTCTCGTAGGATCAATGGTATCCTTGAAATTATGCACCGTGCGTCTGTGTGCACGTACAATTTCACGTACGCGTGTACGTTTGCGCGATCGTGCGGGTGTGTGTAGGTGCATAACAAACGAAATCGAGCTCGTCTCAAAATCAAATTGCGGTTTCAATTCCAAATTCCGTGAGGGGGACCCCGCGTTGGGTCACCAAAGCACGGAGATGGCGCGAAACCGAAAGTTCGTCGGCGAGCCTGAGTGGGGCGTGCGGAGCGCTCGAACTTCGGACCCAGCTCTAACCTCCGCTAGATTTGCCCGTCCTTGACGATCAGGGACGACTTGGACGAGCGATCGCTCCTAAGCGTCGACATCGAATTAGGTCGAGACGCCAACTAGCTCTGCCGATCTCCCTCTCTCGCTCTATCTGCAAACCAACTGCGTTGTCAATAATAATAGCGCGAGTCGAGTCTGCACGACGAAGGTTTCCCCATTTCTAATTTATTTTTCTGCTCGCGCCTCGCTTTTGCAGTAACTTTGAACAGGGCAATACCGAGCTTTTTACGCTAATTGGTATTTCAACGCGAATTCCACCGAAAGACAGTTCTTTTGAGAATCATCGTGAGGTACAAGTTTGTGATACAGCCTTTTTTTATCTCCGCCTAGAATTGTTTTACAAGGTGCAACTGTCCGGTAACGAGGTTTAATGAACTGCTTTGTTTATTCGTAGACCGGTTTGCGGGGTGGCTTTTGGTTCGTTGGGATGCAGTTTCGCTGTCAGTTTGAAATTCGTGAAAGTTAAATGTGTGCGATCTTCAATCATTGTTGGTAAATAAGTCATCTGGTTGTAAATGGGTTAAGGCTAAACGCTGATAATCTTGTTCGAACGCTATCATTTCACATTCCGATATTCGGAAGATCACGTGATAAAGATGTAGCGGCTACGGATCGCTATAGCTTTTTCTTTCGGCTTTAAAGGCACTCGTTTTGCACGGGTTGCAGTCCGAAAAGTGCATCTTGCTTGCATCGTTTCATCTCTTATTCGGCAGAAATTAACGCTTCGAATCACCGCCTTAAAAGATATTCCAATGCTAGCGACAATGATACTCATATTTTTCGTTACGTTAGATAGATCAGATTCTAATATTCATCTTGTAAGTACATTTATGATACTCGTCGAAATACGACCGTGCAAAATTAAACACGTGTAATGGAATATTTAAAAATATGTACATTTCGTAACGCGTTTTTGTCCAGTGGAAGAACAACGAAACATTTCGTTCTTAATAAATTTAGCCTTTTAAACCTATTTCATATTACGTAACGCGACCGATAAAAAGATTTCTGTTCGATCGTTTAATTAAATTATGCTAAATAAACCAGGTGCAATTTTTTTTCACACTTCTATCTATCTTTACACAGAAAACAATTTTGCCATGTTCCCATTTAAAAGCAAGGACGACAGTTTTTGTCTCCATCTTTCTTCTTCTTCTTTTTCTAAAACATCATCTCACTGACACTTTTAACAATCCGAACGTTACTTCAATCGAGCTACATCTGGCTCGGTTTCCCCAAAGGTCAGCGTCTACCAAATTCGCTACTCCGGTGCTCCAAATCGTGCCCTTGAAAGCTCTGTCGAAGAATTTGGTTGGTTCGCGCGCGAAACGAGAACAATAGCAAAACCAAAAAAAGAAACGAACAAGCAAAAAAAAAGGAAGTCCTCATGGACTCGGAAGATCGCCTTGTAGTCCGTTAAACAAGAAGTAGGACGCAATGACGGCTGAGCGGTACTTCTTTCCTCGTCGCTCGTATCTCCGTCCTTACAGCGGTTGGCACCTCCCCCGCGTTAGGTCAACTAACCTAACGAAGCGAGCTAGCTGGGTGCACCCTCCTGCCTCCTCGTCCGTGCAGCGGCCTCCTCGTTCGGGCGCGATGCACTCGAGTCCCACTGCGTTCGTCCACCGCACGCCTCGGTTTCCCTTTCTCTAGTCTAAGGCCTTTCTCCGTACAAGCGAAACTTTCGCCGTCTGTGCGATACTCCTAATCGCGCGGGCTCCAAATAACCGGAGCTTTCACCTCGCGAGTGTCATGGTCTTCCGCGTTCGGAGGTCGACTTTCGATACTATTGCCATGGCTTTTCCGACTTAGCAGGCGGGAAAATTGATTAAGAAAGCTCGACTTGGTAGTGCGATTCGGAGATTTTTAAACTCGCGCCTTCTGCGGTTGCTAAAATCCAAGAGTCGTGGTTGTACTCGATGGTGGCAGCACCGAGGCTTTCCTCGTTTCGTTCAGGTTGCCTTGTCAATGGTCATGCGGTCCGATTTGTGGTGTTACCGAAATGGTTGTGTTGAAAGGTCACGGTCAAAATGGTTTTCGTATCGAACAATGTCGGTTCGTCGGTGCCTGATTGGATCATAGATTAGAAAAGAGTTTAAATGTAATCTGCGAAAGTAGGGCTCCTCGGAGTACGAAGGGTAGAATCATTTTGTGTAGAGTTTTTGAAATGTCTTGTAACTTTTAATAAATGTTTAATTCAGCATTTGTCTGTATATTTTAGAAACAAACGTTTATTTGTACCAAACAGTTTCAATACTAATAATAATTAATCTCATTCGGAATGGTTTTTACTTCAATATGTGGAGTGTCTACTATTTTATTGTAATTTGTTAATCAGGAATTATGCAAATTTCTATGAGAGGACTATGATAATTTTTTATATGAGACTGTGTAAGAGAAAACATGAACTTTTTTGACAGTTGATGACTGCACATTTTTTCAGGTGTACAGATCATTTTCACAAAGACCAATTTTTATTCTAGTATAAATGTGGTACCATTTACCCAAGTAAATATAAATATAGATGATAATACAGTAATATGTTTAATTTAAATGGATATACAATAATATCAGTGATTTAAATCAATGTTTAAATGTATTAATTTAATTGCAGAAACAATTATGTTTTATCGATGAAGTGAAGTGCTTCATACTCGGAGCATTTTCATGTTGAAATGTTTCATTGCTATAATAAAGATGTCACATCACAGTTTAAAAAGTAATTTGTACAAGTTTGATTAATATACTATATTTTTGCAATTAATTAAAACTTATTATATCACAACAGCATGTTTCTCAATGAAAAACAAGTGTACATAAAGTATAAATTAATATGTTTTAATAAACTGTATTAATAATATTTTTCACATTTTAATCACGATTTCTAATTTCTTTGCACAGTTTCAAGTAATGTCATGTTTATTGGATTTTTTATTTGAACGAACGATAGAAAGTATGATTTTCCATTGCATTGACTATGTTTGTAAATTTCAGTTGTAAAAGTTTGGTCAGTTAAAAAGTTCAGTGACATATATTCTTCTTTATACTTAAACATTGCATACATAATTGTCTACAGAATGATTCAAGATTTTGGTCAATGCACTTAGAATGTTTATTCTCTAGGTCACCATCAATTGCTTATTACAATTCGTCTCAGTATAGAATTATTAACAGGCATTTTAATAAAACTATACGAATAAACTATTGCATTGTTATAGCCATGCTTTATTATCGTTGCACTATACTTCAAGCAGACTATTTCACCCACTGAATTAATTTATTAAACAAACTCCAATCATCTGTATCTGTATAATCGATTGGTCAAAGAATCAAAAAATGAAGCTCGATCGACAACCGGTGTCTGACGCCACTACATTTTGCGCAGGGTCTTTATAATCATTCTATATTTAATTGACTAATCAGATTTAGGTCACGGTCGTTCGCTGAAACCGACTTATCAAGTTGCTTAGCGCTTACTCGGTTCGTTAAAAAGAATTCAAACAGTAGACGCTTTTGCGTTTTTCGACTCACTTGTCCTGCCTCACGTGGACGAATGAATATTCATCACCCTTTAATCGCGCCCACTTGGAAGCCGAGTCGCGACAGTCGAGACGAGCGATTAAAAGGCCCGAACAAATTGCATTACTCTTCAATTCGAGTCCATCCGAGCTTCAAAGTTATTTAACCTGACAATTACTGCATCTATTTCTAAACACGCAAGCTAACGTAAACAAGTTGATAGTAGATGATGGTAGTACCTTATTATTTATTTAGAACTGTAGCAATTTATTCGAGATTGGATGCTTACAAAACTGAAGTATGTTTATGCAATATTAATGAAACTGATATGTAGTTGTAGTACTGCCAAAAATATTGACTCGACGTAAAATGTAAGAAAATGGGGACGGTGTTTATGATAAAAGAATCGTACTTATTTTTAAATAAGAATTGATTCATGTTAAACGCTCCTTTTTAATTTGTTTATTTACTTTCTTTCTTTGTAAAAATTACACATTATTATTTAATGTCGATGCTTAAAAAATTCAATACTAATGTTTAACTAATTTGAAACCAAACTAGAAATATATTTTCAACGATTCATTTTTCGTCTTACTAATTCCGTATTTGTTGAGTATTATGTCCACATAATTCGTTCAATTAAAAACTAAATATCGAGAAAGCATTGAATCGATGAGATTGACAAGTTATGTGGTAGAAAGAATGCGTGCGTTTGTTGAAACGTCGAATGAATCATCGGACGAAACGGTCGTGCGATTTCGGGAGGACAAAATGAGCGCATGGCGTGTCCGTAAAGTGCGCTGAACGCACCGGGAGGGTGCAACGAACTGTCGTGCGTGGCTCACTCCTTCCCCTCCTGTCTTTCTCTTTCTATCCTAGCGTTGTTTTTCGTCGCTCGTTGGTTGCAGCGAGTGGCCTGTCAGTCGTCCTCGTCGTTCGGTGTCAAACGCGCGTTGCGCACGACAATTCCGATGCAGGCCGAAAGCGAATGCGTTAACCCCACGCGTACACCTGCTATGCTGGAGCAGCGTTATCTCTCGGCTCGAAAGTTCACTTTCGAAACAACTGAGCGGGAATACGGTTCATGCAAGTTCAGAAAGATGAAAGTTTAACACCGGAGATGGTTGCAAGTTTTCGCGTAGATCACTCGTTTCAGATTTCCTATCCTGAATTTGAATGCTGGGTGGAAACGTTCGGAAAATGAAAAATTCAATTAGAAGTGGAAATATGATGCTTGGAATCAGGTTGTCTGTCCGCGATTCGTAGTTGTGGTGAAGAAAATGGTTTCCATATCTTAAGACTAAAGAAGAGCGATGTTTCTCAGTTTTTGGGGAGGGAAAGACTGTGTGCCAAAAAGCTCATGATTTTAACGCTCGTCAAGAATGGTACATTTGTCTGTGTTATAACAAAGTTTACTTTTACGATAATTCTGACACCGCTGTTGTGCAAGACTGGTAGAAGTACTAACTTGTCGCACAATGTGCTATTTCTGCATTAATGTGGACAAATTCTCCACGGTTGCTAGTTATGAAAAATATCTCTTGTAATAAAATAAAGTAATTGTGCGGAAAATCAGTCTTTTCTACACTCTTACGGAACGAAACTTTGTGCGAAAAGTAATCGTTTTTTACACGCACACTGAAAAAGATTGCTTTTTTTTTGTAACTACATGTTGCAAAAATTGGAGTGTGCGGAGGAAGTTTGAAACATTGAACATCATTGAATGAAAATTTATATGCTTTTTCAAAATGATGTATCTAAATGTGATGATTATTCGTCACATAACAAATATATATGTATATATAAAATTTGACTACATTTTAATTTATTCAACTCCAACGTTTGAAATTTCATGCGCGTGTATCGCTTTCAGTATTTAAAAACTCTGTTGGTGCTAAATGTACTATTTTGTTAATTTTTACTTCATTAACCCTTTAGCTTACAATGACGTGTCAGAGACGTGATAACCTACGTGTAACCAACCTTGGTGTCATTTTTGACATGCACAGTTGGAAATTAAATGGTAAAGCAAGGGGTGAAAAGTAAAAAACTGAGATTATAAAAATAATAATTTGAAAATTAATTTAGTATAGTTATTTTTAACATACTTATGGGTCAACATATCTCATTTTTTTAAATACCTTATTCTCAATTTAACTGAAAAATATATTTGACAGTTTATTTTGAAATTCATTTTTTTCAGTACAAATAACTTTTAGGAAAATGTATTTTATATTCTGCAATTTATTTTATATATTAAAATTTGTAGCTTTTATTGAAATCAAGCATTTTTATGATGAGAAATTTACAGCCAAGATGGATAGTTTGTATAATATTTTATATAACAAATAATTAACGTTTTTTAAATTCTGGTATTTATGTTTAATTAAAGAAACCGCCCTCATTAATAACGATTAAATTTAGATTTTTATTATCATTATGATAATAAATTGTTCAGGTTGAATTCATGTTACATTAAAGCATGTTACCTGTTATATATTTTCAATATATATTTTATAAAGAAATATTATAAATTTACGAAGCATAAATCAATTACATATTGAGAATACATTATGAATATATGGACAATACATATTTTTAACAACAAAGATTGTTAATATATTAATAATATATTTGAATATTATAAAAGGTACATTTTGTTGTGTAGTAAATTAATTTATGTTAATTCCCAATATAGGCTATTAATAAAATTTCGCATCCGAATATTATATAATTCAGTAAATAAATTTTTTGCGTGGATATTTGGAATTTTTAATACATCACTTTATGTTAAGATTTAATTATAGATAAATGTTTCTTAAATAATAACAACAACAATAATAATAATAATAATAATAATAATAATAATAATAATAATAATAATAACGATAATTACAATGGGTTGTTCAGTACGTTCTAAATTCCTAATTCTAAAACATGGCATTTCTGAAAGGTTTACGTTTAGTAAGCATCATCTTTAACTAAATTATTGTTAGTATTTCGACTATGTAATTGATTTATGCTGAAAAAAAAATTAATTTTTGTGTTTGTCTTGCAAATTATTGAACGTCCCTCATGAAATTACAAGTTCAATTTTAGAAAAAATTAGGAGGTATAATGAATTAGGTTCAGATGTCATATTGTTTCTGCTTTCTATTCATGTTTGTATACATTTAAGTATTAGTAATTAAAAAGTCTTAAAAATGACTGATGTTATATTTAAAACAAACTGAATCTTTTTTTTGAAAATAGAAAATCTACGTAATATTTGATAATTTAATTTGGTATAAATTTGAAAATACATTGTTTACATTTTTAATACAATCAGAACTGCTCATGTTTAATATTTTATAGCAAGAATAAAATTATAGGAAAGAAAATTTTTTAAGGTGAAAAAAGATATTTTGACAGTATAATAATTTAATTATGCTTTATATGAAAATAAAAACCAAATAATTAATTTATTTTTTAACAATGTAACGTTTTCAAATATATTTGAAACATATTCAGTTTTTTATAGTGCTTATACATACATAAATAATTGTATATTTTTTATAGTTAAAACGCACAATGATCAGTGTCTTTTCTCTTTTACAATTTTATACACCATTTAACGAGGTCAATCTGCCTATGTTATTAATGGTAATACAAGTTTACGAAATGTAAATTAAAATATAGTTAGCGCTACTATCTTAAGAGTATGTTTACATTTCGGCATTTTAACCAAGTAAAACTTACGCAAGTATCAGATCGGTTATCTCAAAATACGAAAAGCATTTATCACTGTGGGGTATGCATTGAAGTAAACTTTACAAAAGAACCACTTTTGTATAATATAAGAAAGTGTTTTAGTAAAATTTTCTGTTTTTGCGTTAAAAGGTAACTTTATTAAAATAAAATTAATTCAATATTTTAACAGCACTTTAAGCTTATAATAAATAAAACAGATTTTTATTTTAATTAAAATTATATTTTAAATGATGTATAGTTTCTGTATATAATACATCATATTTAAATTTATAAATAGTGTTTTTTTTAATATATTTATAGTTTCATTATAATTGTACTATCATTTTAATTACTTAATATATAAAGTCTGGAATAAATTCATTTTTTCAAATTTGTAAAATAATTTTATAACATTGGAAATACTTTAGAAAATAAATATACCCAATTAAGATTTGTTATTAAAAGTTTTTGAGTATTTCTATCAACAAAAATATGTATTATTTATATTACAAATGACTGTTGTGTTAAGTTTTTATGTTTAAATTAGGTTATGTTATATGCCTTTTAATACGTTGATTATGTTTTAATATTAAATTTTGTAAGAATATATTTTTATTTAAAATTTTTCGATGCATGGATTTATTTTAAATTTACCGACATACATAAAAATTTTGCTTTTTTTTCATGTGTTGTGTTAAATATATTATATAAATAATGGGTACTAATAATTGTCGCAGGAAGGTACGAGTGTAGCTTAGTAGATTACGTGTTCAGTTGTGCTATTCAAATATATTTTTAATGATAAACACAAAACATACAATCAAAATTTTCCTATTTAAATCTATATTTTACAGGCATAGTAAGATAAGGTTATGTGTAAAAATTGTAATTTTGATACTATAATGGAGAATTTAACTTTTTGAATTTTATGTTAATTCTGTAAATAAATTCTATTTTACAATGTGTAATCTTAGATTACATGAGAAAAAATTCCGATATTGAACCAATATTTACTCAATGTCAAATCTACATGGACAATGACAAGAACAATACATGATAGTAAAAAAAGTTAAAAGTGAAAGTTCACACTGTCTTTGTTTATATTGTTTATTCCGTAATTTATGTAGATTTAGCATCGAAAAATTTCCTTGTGTACGATTATTTGTATTAAAGTTATTTATTTTTAAAATATCAATATGGTACAATATTTAATAAAATGCATTTCATTTTTGTATAAAAGTTATGTATATATTTAACACTAACGTTCCTTGTCTCGTCAGGGCGCTCTCGCGCCCCTTGATAAAATCAACAACCATACAAGAAGTCAATGTATTTTAATATTCAAAAATTTTAAAAGTTTAAATTTACATTTATAAAAAAAAATGAAATATTTTTACAAATAAGTTTTGGTTAATCATAAACCAAGAAAAAGTCGTTCATAAAGCAATTTATTAATATATATATTGTACTAATAAATATTCATATAAACATAATTTGTGTAACAATATTTTCTTAGAACAATTATGTCTGAATAAATGTCTCTAATTAACACAAGTGATGTATATTTTTATAAACTTATTTATATAAATCTTTTCAATTTTAGTATAAACAGGATGCATGCGATGGACAATGGCTCCAATGAAAATGCAGAAACTAACGTTAAAAAGCAATCAGATGAAAATCGACAGTCACCCAAAGTGCCGCACAGTCGTCAAAATGGTGCAGCTCTTCCTGAAGAAGCTGCCACGGTGACAGGGGAAAACGCTCGAAATGCCAATATTAAAAAGGAGCCTGTCACTGAGCTGGAGTTAGACAACACGCGACTAACAGGTCAGAATTCTGTGGGTAATCAAAAGACTGGGATCAAAAATATAAAGCAGGATAAAAGCAGCAGGGAAGAAAAGCTGGCAAGAAAGCGCTCCAACAATGATGAAATTTCAGAGAGTCCAGTTAAGAGGATTTGTTCTGAACAAAGGGAGCAGTATATTATGTCCCTTGTCGATTGCGAAAACGCTGATCGTGAAGAACTTGACGCAAAATCCGAGCAGATTCGTGCTGAACTTAAGGTATATAAATTATTAAGAAAAATTATTTATAGAAAAGTATTAAAATTATTTCTTTAAAAAAGTATGTTTAGAAGCATATACAGTTGTTTTTAAATTTTTATGTTTGTAATGTAAAGTAATGAAAATTAGAATTTCAAAATTTCAAAAAGAAAATTGTTTATTAAATTTTACAGATATTAATTTGTTTCTTACTTTTATAGGCTTTGGAAGGATTATTACGAGCTAAGGAAATAGAATGGAACGAAATTCTCAGTTTAAAAAAGCTCAAAGAAGAAGCCTACGATCGACTCCAACGCAAGAAACAAGTCATGAATTTTATCGATAGTAACGGTTCGCAACAAATCGATGACAATTCGCCAGCTACAATGTCTCTGTCATCTGAATGGGATAATAGTGCTATCGTATCGAAAGAAAAACGGGATTTTTCAATGGTCAAAAGTGAAAGTTGTGACGGTTCGCGAGATAATTCACCGTACGTTAAAAAGGATAAAGTTTCCAAATCAGATCAGCACGGTAGACAAGTTACACCTCCGAAACAGATCATAGACGCTGCGAAAAAACAAGCCCTTCTAACTGATGCACAAAATTTTGATAACAGACAAATTGGTGAAGGAAGACAAGGCCCGATTGTTGACGTTAGATCTATCATTGCAGATTATCGACTCAAACACCCAGAAAGTGTACCCAGAAGGTGATTTATTAAATAATTGTTTTTATATATAAATTAATTAATTAAGAAGTAGAATATTGAAAGTAACAAGTCCTATTTTTACAAAAATAACGTTTAACATTTTTATTTTTATTGGGTTTCTTGGAAAATTTTAATTTAATTCTTTACAAATTGAGACATTTTATTTGATAATTTGATTCATGTATAATGAAATATTTTTTATTTTTATTTGCAGAGGCAGGAGGTTGCGGAATTCAGTAAATATAAATCTCGGAGCTGGTGGAGCTATGGTTGAGAACATACAAAATGTCGACTCTCGTCCGTCGAGTACAGATTCTTGTAAAAGTAATCCAAACATTTCTGATCCAAATAATTCGATGAGTTTCAGAGACGTTCTTGTGCAATTCGCAAAGCTTAGTCAACAACAAGGTACGGGAGCATTCGAGCATTACATAAGCTTAGTAAGAAAAAAACATTCCTTTAATCTGTTGATATGCTTTTTCATGTTATTTCTATTTATATATTGTAATGCATTAGTTAACACCTTATAGTTTTAATTTGTAAAATTACATGTTAAATAACCGCTTGAGTAATCTTTGATGATCCCTAACAAAGCACATTTCTAATGGCACAAAATAATTTTGAAATATCAAACTAAAATTCGAAACTTTCAATTATTATAATATTTGTGTATTTAATATTAAAAATGTTGAACGACTAAAGTTACTTGTAGAATTTTTATTATAAATTAAAAGTTCATTCTAAACATACTTCAAGATTGTTTTGTGTTGTTAGGTAATAAAGGCTTAACTCTTTAAGTTGCTAAAGAACACAAAGAAAATTACATAGAAGAAAATTTAAATTATAAATTAATCGTTTAATTAGGTGAACCAATTAAAACTCCGCAAAATTTTCCTGATGTGACACTACACCCGGTAAGACCTTCTCCGATCAATGTACCTACGCATGCACATAGTCAACAGTCTTCACAGCAGCAACCTCAGCAAACGACGTCGTTGCTTCATGGGATCCTTACGAAATCTCAGTCGCCAAGACTTACGACGTTTTCACCGACATTGGCAAGATTGTTGACCGCTCCAGAACGTGACCGAAACACCACTACAGTCACGCCAGCACCTCCTCAAGCAACGCAACACCTTTTGCAGTCTTACCAGGGTTCTAACTCTGTTTCTATTAGCGAACTCTTATCTTCCTCGAAGGTAATTAACATTGTAACACAAATTACTGAAAATATGTATATTAAAATTATATCAAAAGTAACAAAATATTAT
>JABFOX010001463.1:0-12971 GCA_022817665.1 Axea sp. ZL-2020
CATTTAACGTGGGGTTAACTGGAAAGAAGAGTCATAAAATACTGAGATAGGTTGTGTCACTTTCTAAAAGTGAAAAACTTAAAATTTAAAATAAAAAAATTATGTTTCACAAGACCCAGAAAAATAATTTTTAAAAAATCAACAAATTAACAACGTTAAATTTTTAATTTGGCATCCCTCAAAGGGGGCGTAAAAATGAGATATTTTTAACACCGCACCCCCCCCCGTCGTAATAATTTAATGTTTTATTTCGGATATTTTTTTCGTACAATACTTATTTCCCGCGATAATGGGAATTTTCATTTTGAAATAAACCGCATGTGTGCATGAACAGTCATTACTTTTTAAAAATGACACGTAAAAATTACCAGCTTATAAATAAATTTAAAAAGAAAATGAATAATTTTCTTTTTTTTATATTATCTCATTATTTTCAAACATATTTTATGTTTTGAACTTGAAATTTTACTGTTTCCTTAAACTGAAGGTTAGTCTATTTAAATGTATTGTTGACAATAAAGATAAACACATTCCAAGAAATGTGTTCTAAGAAAACTTAATTATATTTACTTGAATTGTATTAAAAAAATATAAAAATAAGTAACACTTAATATTTTGTTTTATATTACAACCAATACTTATTTCGATTTAATGTACATTTAAAATTTATGATTGACCTTCAGTGATTGCGTTAGTGAGTTAAAAACAAATCTATTGAATTGTTAGATTAAACACAAACACGTATATTATAAAAACTGATCCTTACATGACAATTTACAAAACTAATTAAATAAAATTATGGATCATTTAATTCTATTTATAGTTGATGCGCGAATTTGTACTTATTTTTTCCCTTTGGAAACAACACAACTTTATGAAATATTTACGTGTTAAAAAATTATATTTTGTATAATTTGTTTTATTTTCTATAATATATTCTACAGTACAATATAATACGAAGACAAAATTATTTTATAAATTATAAAATTGCATTTATTATAAAATTAAATAAAAATGTATCAATGTTATCTAAACTTTTATTACAACTCTATAAATATTCATTGGATGAAGTTAAAGTTGTTTTGTTTATGTAAGAAAAGATTTATAAATGTATGCAGTAAACATTAAAAAATATAAATAACGAAAACAAAGAAACATTAAGAACAATCAACAGACGCAGAGTAATTATTCGTAATAGTTCATTTATAATGTTTTTCTTTCGTCAATTTAATATTGCAGTAAAATGTAATTTTCGTTTAATTTTAAATACCTATTATCGATATATGTTTATATATAACAAGTGAAATCTCGCTCTCAAATGCATTAACCAGGAATTCAGATTTGAGGCATGTTCCTAAAGCGCGCACGAACAATTCGAATCTCGTGTCAATAGATTCAGCAATTTGCAGAAGCAAGCGAGTCGCGACGAGGTCACAAGCGCGGTCTGTGGTTGACGTCGATTAATCACACAGAGGTCGTGTGCTGCGGGCAACGACGTGGCGCTGACTTGCAATAACACCCGCCTATCATATTAACGGATAATTGAAAGATATCCGGCCAGAAAGCTCGCCCCGTGATTCTTACCTTTCTTCGTCGGCCGCGCGTCACTTTTCTTTTCTTCTTTGCTGCTTTTTTTCCCTTCGCCAATAATGTCACTACGCCACAACCGAACGCCTGCGCCCAACGATCGTACGGTGACTTGCACGCGACTTCTTAACACTCGGTTACGCGCCGTAAATTATGGCCGTCGTGACGCCCGCAGATATATTTTAGGGTTAAAAAGTTGACCCGCTTTCGCGAACTCAATTTTTGGTGCGTTCTTTTCGCCTATTACACGTCCCTCTTGGGTATAAAAATATGAAACTGACGACTTTAGAAAAAGAAAGGAACTAGTATTGTAACTTAACTAACCTTCACAAAAATAAATAAATAAATCAAAATCAAGACTGATGTTAACGTTTCAATTAAACCAAACTATGATTATATTTGTTGAAAGTTTGCTTCAAAGAAAAAATCATGTAACGATATATATGTATATATACATAAATATACCGTTTTTACTTCTAATAAATATATTTTAATAAATTTACTTTATTACGTGGTGTTTTATTGTTTAATATTATTACAACATTTCAACTACAAAAAGCAAAAACCTTTATTAATGTTATCAAGGCTTAGAAACAGAGAATCGGTGAAGTCTTGTTTTTGATAATTAATGTTAATCATTTATTTATACGAGATCCTTTGATTTAAAAGGGCTGCTTAGTTCTGCGTTGATATCGTCACGACCATAGCCAAGCGCGAACTAAGATGTCGAAACGTGCTGCAGCGTGTTTGTAAACAAGCGTACCAATTCCAAAATATATCTAGTTAATCCCTATGAGAATCTAGTTGTATCAATTATATATATTTATATTTTCTAAAACAATAGAAATATATAAAACAAACGATAACATAATAAATCATAATCTAACTGTATTTTGTAAAGAATTTAAATTATATAATATTTTTCTATTAACTTGTTTTCATTTTTTATCCTTTACAATATTATTGCATGAGTTTTCAATTGATAGAAAATTTGTATAACTTTTATTACTTCATCTTTATTTTTATTTCCGTGTTGAATATAACAAAAAAAAATGAATATAGTCGCATGAAACAAAATGTATTGTTAATAATAATAAGCAAAGGAATTAAAAGAAACTGAATATTTGTAGTCATTATTTTAATTTACCGTATGAGTTCGATTAGTTATTTATTTGTCTACAGTATTATCAAATGATTAACTGCAGTTCACATGTCTCTCTTTCGTTCAAGCAATTTGTTAGGGAATTGTGATTACCTAACCATTGTAGACAACAATTTAAAATAATAGTTGCATTGGTTAAATCGAATCAATGTTAGCAGGCTTGTCTATAAATGAAGTACAAAATATGCAAATGTTGTATTGTTTCTACGAATTTTATGTTGATTACGTTTGTTAGTTTTTTTTTTGAAAAGTATTATTATAAAGTTTTAGTATACAACATAATTCCCTATGAAAAATTAAGTGTGATTTTTTTAATGTTTCATTTAATTACATTAATTGAATATTCAATAAGCAAAAGTTTGAAAAATATTAAATTACATGAATTTATAAAAGTCAATAATTATTTGTACGTATCTTTTTATTAATTTAGTCTAAGAAAACAATTGTTCATTTCAGCGATGTGACTGTGATAAGAATACGTTGGTATTTTTTACGTTAAACTTCAATTACAGTGTACCAATAAAAAGTAGTGACGAATCAGAGGTCAAGGTTTGAACGCATGTATTATATATAGAGCAGAAAATTGAAATTTCACATAATCCCCTGAAATATAGTTACCGAGAAAATGCAAGCATTGGGACACACTTTTCCTGTAAGCAGCTCTACGAAAATAGATGGTTTACAACCGCCCTTAAATACGTCAGCGTTTATGCGCGAATTCTCGCAAACAAATTGACGCGTGGAATGTTTTCACACGACGCTCGTCGCACGACGACGCCAACTCAAACGTGCGTTCGAAAGCCGTCCAAAAATGGCTGATGTTATTAAATCCAATAGAAGCGCGCATTATTTATGGCGAAGGGAAAAATCTCTGCACCAGGAATTTTTTAGCTCGCCGAGACATTTTGAAAAGTCTGTGTTTACAAACAATGTCGTCAGTACCGGTGAGCCAGTGAAATAACGAACGCCTAACGCTATACAGGGAGATGACGCAAATTCGTCAGTTGAGTTTGCAAGAGACACTGATTTATCGACCCTTCTCTTTCAGGAATAAATATCGAGCTTTTTTTCATTTGGATTAGAAGAGCGTGTGGTTGACCTTGATGGTTTTAAACATGAAATTAACATTAATCACTTATTATTATTTATAAAAACTACATTTTATTATAAAATATTCGTTTTATTGTAAAATTTCTTTGTAAAATTAATACAAAGATTATTGATTTTTACCCAATTTGATCGCATATATCATTCACTAGTTATTTTTATCATATATTTACTTATAATTTATGCAATTTTATCATTTCAATAAAATTTGATATATAATAAGATCTCTGAATCAAATTTTATCTAAATAATAGTTAATGAATTAGTATTGGATAATTAATTCCATAACGACCCATTAAAAAATAATTGTAATTTCATTTCCCATATAAATTAACGTTGGTTCGATAAATATAAAAAACAATTTCAGCGACAAATATGCAGACTGAATTATACTCCAAGATTATGAATTATTTATGAAAACTATTATATAATTATTAATATCAAGTCCTACACTAGTATCGGTTCGTATCGCACGATTACGATACAGAATGTAATTATTTTAACACACGTTCTTTTATTTCTGCATGTCCTTCATAAGGAATCAAAATGTTATAAAACGTATGACCTAACATTAATGATTATACAATCATTTTTGTAAACAATGTACAATATTTGTATAACATTTAGTCGGTATTTTTGTCGTTAACATTACTTTTTACATTCATTTTCCATGACAAAATATACTTTTTTCATTACGACATTTACATTGACTACCAAAATTAAACTCTCAATTTTGGAATGTTCTCATTAAAGTAATCGAATTAACATCTCTTCATAAATCACTCATTTAAGTTTGATGCGCTATAACAGTTGAGCAGTCTGACAACAATTTTATCGTGGTTAACAGAAATGATTATTTGTGCGACTGCAAGAAAAATAATTGAAATTGGATTATTTGTTCATGACATTGAATAAAGGAATAGAATTATTCGACGGACGAAACCTTAACGAAATTGCAGCAGTAATCATTGGAACATAGGTCGAGTCGTTTGAGAAGATGATCACGCACACTACGCGTTTATGTTTCATAGAG
Organism: Axea sp. ZL-2020; assembly: GCA_022817665.1. Classification (NCBI taxonomy): domain Eukaryota; kingdom Metazoa; phylum Arthropoda; class Insecta; order Hymenoptera; family Scelionidae; genus Axea; species Axea sp. ZL-2020. The sequence goes on from JABFOX010001463.1 coordinate 4,890, forward strand.
AGGCGATTTAATCGGCGAAGACCGTTCGCTTGGTTCGTCCTCGCCTCGGTCCTCAGCGAAGCTGGTCTTTATATCGGAATTACTATCACTACCATGCGGGGGTATACCAACACCACGTCTCCCGAGTTTAGATTTGCTGCCTGAACGGCGGCACGACAAGGAGTTATGATATCGGCACCGATCGCCGCGCCAAGTGAAAACACGGTGGCGTGAGTAATATACAACCACAGGGTGATCTTTTATAGTGCAGTGACCACGAAGGGAATGATCCGTTCTACGCGCCGAGATAATATCGTTTCTAACCTCGAGACCGCTGAGAAGAGAGGAAAAGAGAAAAGATGAAGTACAAGCAAGATAGCGCGAATATCTGCACACGAGGTGGTGGAGATAGGACAACGTGGGGACCAACTTCAAGTGACAATAAATCCTTCTTCTTATATTATTCTGAAAGCTAAATATAAGATTACGCATGAATGAACATCGATGTTACTTCATTTATTTTCTGAATCCCGTTTCCGTTGAACAAGTGGAGAATGCCAAGCTGCATAATTCCCTCTTATTTTTCGTCAATTTTTTGAACAGCGTTGGAATCCTTCTTTTGCGTTCTTTTTTCGATAAAAATAATTATTCCGAATTCGACTTTTTAATCAAGTCGCTTTTCCTTTTGAAGGGTTTCAATTAGAATTATGCAAAGCAACTTCAAATGGAATAAGAAACTAAAATTGGGTCATAAATAAACAGAAACGACTGCTACCAATGTCAATCCATCGATTCAATGTACATACGTGTCTTTCGGAGCTTGAAGTATCGTAACAGCAAGTCGATCAATTTTAATGACGTATCGGACGAGCATTCGCTCGATGCTCAGTCGTATGTTTCCTTGGCCTCACTCGACCCTATGTCGTATCCTTTTTTTCTTTTCAGTTTTTTTTGCTCCTTACATCGATTCCGATCTTGAACTGTTTGATCGATGTAATATGTCCAATTTGCCTCATGGGACACTCAGTTTCTTATCCGTGCTTTTGATGACATTATGACGACTCTGTTACTTAATAAAATCATTTTTTTTTTGTTTTTGAGTGAATTATAAATCTATCAACACCACTTGTTATAACACCATTAACAATTATTGAACGGAGTGAGTACTCATGGATCAATGAAACATTGCTTTAAGAACAATACGATCTTTTAATACGATTGAAATAAAAAAATACAAAATCAAACAAGATCAAATACTGCTATTTCCGCATCACACGAGCATTCCCATCTATTGACAATCCATCAAACTATATCAAAGTCATCTAAAGTAAAACTAGAAACAAATAGTAACGCAATATCTATTTAAAGATCGAATTAAAATTATTTAAAATAGCTGATTAAATTAATGTAATTATATAAATTGTATTGCATTCAAAATGATGTGAAAATTATTGTTTTATTTTTAAAAGTAAAATATAGCAAATATTAATAATGATAAACATAAATAAAAAAAAAAAAAAAAAAAAAAAATGATCACGGTAGAACAGTTGTGTTTTTTTAAAATTATCTTTGGTTCGATAATAAGTCTGAAATCGACCTGACTCTGAAAAATTTATTATTGTCGTGAAAATATAAAATTAACGTTTGTTATTAATTCATTTGATTCTTTTACATAATGATAATATTTTCCATTAATAAAAGTCATTTTTAATTTCAAACTGTTCAGCTTATTATCGAAGAGGTATCTGAAATAACGAAAAAATGTTAGAAACGCATCTTTCAACACCAACGAGTTATTTCAAAAAATACTTTTGTTGCATAACAGTATTTGTAAATACTCTATATTTTTTAAAATCAACTACATATAGTCATCTTAAAAGAATATTAAAGGAATATTTTACAAACTTGTTATAAAGTTTTAATTTCTTTTTAATAGTTGTTCTTGTAAGAAACAATTAATCATTTTAATGTAAACAAATCCATTTTGAAATCTCGAAAGAATATATGTGTGTGTCTTATTACATTTTTAATATTCGAAATTTATTCTTCAGCTCCAAAACAGTATGTAATTTTTCTATTTAAAATGTCATTTGTAAGAACTTATTTATCATAGTGCAAAAAAAGGAAAAATCAGTACTCTTATTATAATTTAATACATGTTACACGTAATTATGGTACGTTTTTTGAAGTTTTATCATTCTTTAGATTATCATAGAGTGTTTAGTTTCTATGTTACAATTATAAATTTAATAAATGCACCCTTGGTGTCAAATTTAGCGTTATAAAAGATTCTTGCTCAATAATAATAAAATATTCACCGAAGTAATGAATATTTTTATTTCAATAATTTGTAAATGATTTGTAAACGTTGCATTAACCAGATATACAGAAGATATATCTTTCGTTTTCTTAATCCATAATTGGCATTATTTCAGTTCTATTATACACGTTATACTGTATAATTTTAAACAATAAACAACACAAAGCAATAGGAATAACAGGCGAGAAAGACTCAATTTTTCCAAGTTCCTTTTTCCCGGAAACCAACTGTTCTAAAACTTCAAAGCATCGTTTGAAAACTTTCAAATTGTTTAAAAGTTAAATATATAAATCATAAAAGAAAAGAACAGTACTTGAGAATAATTGAGTGGGTTCTCTGAGAAACCACACAGTTTTATCATTTCGTGGTTCCTGTGAAAGATTTGCACATATCTGCATTCAAATTATTAATAGACACAAGTTTATTAAAAATTATTGTTTAAAAAAATACCAGTTGATGCTAGTATTTCTTAATATACACGAGAAATTAACATTATTTTAACGTCAAAGCACATTGTTGAAAATATTCACTATATTAGAAAATTGAACATTTTAAACTGATAATAAGTACACATGTTTGTATGTACCTATGTACGTATGAATAAATAAAAAATCACATACAACATAAAACAAGATTTTCAAAAATAATTGTATAGCTATTTATACGCTTTTAATAAGCATAATGCAGAAAAGATGCATTTTGATTCTTATATGCATCATAATAAGATGAATATTGTAACTTATGTTATTTTTACACATATTGTTGTTATACACAGTGTCAGCTTCTGTGTAATTTCTTAGCGTCGAGATTCGATCGACTCACTTGTGTGCGTAAAGAAACTGCTTTAATTAATGAATTAAATTTTGAATAATTTTTTTAATTCTAAATGAACTTATTATGGTAAAATATGTGCCGTAATTGTTTATTAAGAAAGTTTAACAAACGAACAAATTTCAACTTGGAAAGCTCTCCATATACGGCAATGATATAACTTCGTATAAATTACAAATTTAAAACTGATATTATCTAAAAAGAATAAGTCATTTCAATTAAAAGTTTATAAAACTTCATAATAGAAATATAAATTACATATTACGTGCGGAAGACTGAGACGAGTTGAACTAGTTCTTGAAATAATAATTTTTACTATTTTTCTTTTGTAGACTTTTTACGTTTCCTATACTTTTATGCAATCTTAATAGAATGTACAATTGAGACGGCAAATAAAATGACAAAATGTACTTATAACTTATTTTACAATTGTATATTAAATAAATATTTTGCAAATGGAACATACAGTTTACAGATGAAAAGTTTAAACAGAGCATATCAAAAAAAAACTAAATTTACTCACTTTAACTATTAAGTCCATCTGATAATGTATTATGAATTGTTCGTTAAACAACAGTGATCGATAAGACAAAAATACTAAACAAACTAATAGTTCACATTTTCGTTGGTAGTAAATCTTACCGAAGCACGACGTCTTGCAAAGTAAGACGAAATATTCGAGCATATTGGAACGATTGTCTTTTCGTCGAAAAAACTAGTTAGGTTCTGATCTTAAGGAAACTCGAGTACTTTGAAAGTCAATTGAGTATCCCCGAGGGAGCTCCATTAGCTACGTAATTGCCGCTGCAAAGTTTCATGTATGTATTTGTATGTGTATATACACACATACATATGTATGCATGCATATACGTATATATACAAATATATATATACACACACATGTATATTGTTCGAGGTCGAAACTTTGAGTCAATTGTCGAAATTGAACAGAACCCATGAATAGGAGCGTTGCATTTCAGCTTTTGAAATTATGAATTCCTATTAAGACTAAAAACACGATTTGCTACGTTGTTAAGGTCTTCATTAGAGAAAAAATAACTTCGGAAGCGAAATTTTCGATAACTGACACTAATTCATACAACGTCAGTCTTATGAAAACAAATAAACAACTGACTTTTGCGAAAGTCAGACGAAGTGTTTGTAGGCACAACTTTTAATTGCAGTTCTGCGAGGAAATAACTATGTTCTCATCGTAGTATGGCAAATAAATGTATGATTCACGAAGTTAGCGAATCGAATTAAATTTATATTCTTTAACAATCAGTAATATAACAGTTGCAGTATAATATTACTGAAGATCACAATTTAGTATAAATTAGTTATTTAATCACACTATATTTCAGCATGATTAAAAATAAAATTGCACCAAATTGTTGGTAATTGTCAAACTAATTATTAATTAATTAGTACCTTACACGCACGAAATTCACTCTTAATTATTAGTAAAACATAGTCAAGGTTCTAAAAGTGTACACAACCACTGATTATTACTTGAATAATACCTAACTTAATAATTATTTAAAACTAATAAAATAGTATAATTTTTATCGTGTGAAGTAATTTGTACAATTAAAACATCTTCTTCGGTTAATTATAATCATTAATATTACTCCACATTTCAACATCGTTTCAGATAAAATCAGAACGATAATAATTGCGAAAGTTCAAAGTGGGAAAAGGTTTTAGCAAGAAGGAATTTTGTTTAGAAATCATTGCTGTGGAAGTTAGCGACTGCTAAACAGTCATGCAAGTAAAATGTCTTTCGGTTTTCATTAGTACAATATACGAAGTTCGTTACTTAAAATTTAATCATCACGTGTAATTATTATCCAATTTAAAATTGACGTCATTCTCTAATTGTTTCTTTTGAACGTGCCGTAATAAAAAGTTAACGAGGAAATATATTTATTTTGTTTTAACCGCTAGAGATACTTACACCTCAAGAGTGCCTTTGCTTGGTGGTTTGAGTTTACTTTGCGAGGTTCCATTGACGTACTGTGTTGATGAGTCGCTTCGCGAGGACTCGAGGACCACTGATAAATTCGCTGCGTCATCGCGCATTCTCAGTTAACACTTCTATAACAAAAATCATAACAAATTGTACATTAATGACTCGTCTGTCTGTTTATAGTAGTATTAGTATATAATAATATTAGTTTCCACAGGAAACAGAAAGAAGAAGATATTTGGCAGGTTGAGCAAAGTCTTGTTGCAATTACTGGACACGAAAGACACTTGATAAACAATTGATCACTTTTGTTTTCAATTGAGAGGGAACATTTAAAACGTACAACAAATAAAAGATAAAAATGAAACTAATTGGAGCAGTGTTTTATTCGCCTAATGATTTGCTAACAAAATCATTAAACATTTTAATTGCAATAAACGAAATTTTCCTAATCGTAATTAATAAATCAATTCTAGTAATAGAATGTTAATTATAATCAAATAATATTTTTAACGCTATTCATTTATGAAACAAATTACTATGATTTGGTAAAATGTATTATAAAACCAATGAATATTATGGTATTTAAATTATATTTATTTCATTTCATTTAAATCATTCAAAAAAGGTATTTGTTTCTTTCATTGTAAGTAGATAAAGTATTAGCATAATATCTTTATTATTTATATTCCAAAAGGAGTTATTGTAAAACTTATTAATAACAAAGAAATAATGCACTTGTTATACTGTATACTATTTTTATACAAAATATAACTTTCGTTGCATAAATATTGTTTTAAATAATATTTATTACTAAACAGTACCCCAGAATTTTTCAGACAAACTCTTCAGTTGCCAAAATTTATATTTATGATAAAATATTTAATATTTGTATCCAAACAGTTGTATTCTTTATTAAATTAATGTTGCTATATATAAAACATCTAAACATTTTATATAAACGTGAAATATAGAAAACACTTTTATGTATTTTCCATACCATTTAACATGAAGTTTAAGCTTGAAAGCTCAATGCATGTAGAATTAAAGAACCAACGTTTTTCATTAAATAAAGGTCTGTGTAAAGTTCGTCATAAAATTTAAATTAACACAAAATGTTGGGTGCCAGATTCGAATGCACCAATTGAAATCTCTTCAGCAAACCACAGTTAAGAAACTATAAACTTTCAGAATAGTCGCATTCGTCGTAGGATGGCATTAGGGGGAAAGATTAAATTAAACGAAACGCGCTGTTTCAATTATCACTATAAGAAAATTGCAATTTCTTGTTCAGTGAAAAATCACTCTAAATGATAATAAAATATTACACTGATTAATTTATGTTACAGTCTCATACAGTTTTTTTGAATACTAATGTTACTTTAATTATGATGGCTAAAAACTGTTTACTAGTTAAACGGTAAATGAAGGGAATAGCGTAAACAACTTCAAACTAATAAAAAATTTGAAGTATTAAAATTATGATTTGCAATATAATATAGTAAACATGAGTAATAACAAGCACCAATTCTGTTAATACAAAAAATGGATGCACCAGTAATTGTGCCAAAACTACATTAAATCAATAATAAATGAGTAAAATTAAGATAATACAACAAGGACTACTTTTTGATTTCGATATGTACGAAACTTCCTTCCTCTTTAATGAACATTTCTAAAAATATGTGCGAAAAAAAAATTTTACAAGCAATGAACTTTTCAGAAGAAGATAACGAAAAAAGGCTACTTTCGTCATTTTCTCTTAAAATTTTCTCCATTTTATAATTGTTTTTATTTTCGCGGAAAAGCGAAATTTGGCTGCAATGATAATGTTTAAGAAAAGAAAAAAATTATTTTTCAATATTCTTTTTTATATTTTATTGTTGAAATATGCACATTATTGTTTATTAATTCTTCAATTTAATTACTGAATTATTTGGTGGTGCAGTAAATGTTACATAAAATCCGTCTTTATTTATTTAATTAATTATCAAATCAAGCATTAATTATTTGAATACATCATAATTAATAGTAAAAATAATTCAATAAAGCATTTAATTATATATATATATTTGAAATCAAAAGTAATATCGTGTTTATTATTAAAAGTATTTCACATTACACGAGTAATGTAATGTTGACACAAACTATGGAATAGATTGTTTAAATGTACAGTGATATTTATTCTAAAACTTTAAGTATTCATTTATAAAAACAGAAAAGCCTGGTACATTTTTAGATTTCATCTTTTTAGTAAGTTTTTGGAGCCAAAAACCATAGATTTTTACGATAATTGCATTTTATTTATCAAAGAATTTTATTTATTGGTATTTTTAAAAAGATTTTATTGTTTGAAAGATGACAAATTAATGAATCATTAGTAATTTGCATTTAAATCGTTAAACGACTGTATAAATTGTATCAATAATAATTATAAATATAAGAGTAAACGTAGACATAACATCCATCAAATTTGTTTTGTTCTCATTAATATCGAGACTTTTTAACGCAACAAAATATAATCAACCATATCACGTAAATAATAGATCTGTACATAAATCTGTACGGGAAGAAATTTTATGGTTCAATAAAAATAGCGACATCAAAATTAGGATATCTTCAAACAGCATGACTTTTCTGTTCAGCTAATGCAAATATCACGCTAGCTAATGATAATTCTTGTTAATCCAACATATAATCTCTTCGTCTGGTTTTTTTTTTTTTTTTTTTTTTTTTTTTTTTTTTTTTTTTTTTTTTTTCTCTTAAATATATAAATTTTTTATTTTATACTAATCTATTATTTTTTTGTGTGTTGTTTTTTTGTAACAATTTTTAAACTAAAAATATAAAATAACGTTAACATAATTGTGAATTGTTTATTTTTTTTTTATAATAACATTAAACATTTACATTATATATACATTACTTGTTTCAACTATTATGTGTATGTTTTTAATTTTTTTATTATTTTTTTTTGGTGTAT
>JABFOX010001464.1:0-12970 GCA_022817665.1 Axea sp. ZL-2020
CATTTATAATTTGATATCAATGTGTACTTTTTTCAAATGGAATTAACGAGAACATACAGACTTAAAAATTATTTTTCAGTATATTATAAGAAGATTATATTTTAATATTTCAAGGTTTTAGATCTGGTTTGATCCTTTATCATAAAAGAAGAAAACAGAACTAAAAGATATTAAAACTTATTATATTTTGTATTATCATAAAATTACATAGACATAGTTGTACAAAGCAAATGTGTTTCCAAAGATTGTTGTGGGAAATAAATATACATCGTAAAAGTAGTTTCAAAATAATACATTATAAGTATTCCACAATTTTACTGTATGGTTTTGTGCTTTGATAGTTGAAATTGTCGTTTTTATATATAGCTTTTTTTATGAGTTACTCTCAGCGTATAAAGCTTTAATGTTATCCCAATCAAATTCATGCTCGTCAATTAACCAGTGTTTGATCATCACGTTATGTTTGTCAATATTTAATTTCCAAACGTCACGGTGTTCTTTTATTCTGGTCTTTACTGAATGTTTAGTTTAATTTTTTTATAACTATCAGCAATTAAATTTAAACATTGAGAGTAAATTAAAAAAGAAAGATATCTGAAAAGCTATATAAAAAAATACCATCTTCAACTAACAATACTCAAAGCGATACAGCAAAATTTGGAGACACCTATAATGTATTATTTTAAAAATATTTTTGGAATGTATATTTATTTCCCTCCAAAGTCTTAGGAAATATTCTTATAATATACGGGTTAATATATCTACTTAATGTCATGATGATACATAATATAATAAGTATCTTTTATTTCTGTTTTATTGATACGGAGTCAAACCGTACCTGAAACGTTGAAATATTAAAATATAATATTTTTGTAATATTGAAGAAAATAATTTTTATGTCTTTACGTTATCATTATTTATATTTGAAAAATTATTAAACAGACGTTAATTTATATTTATAATGTGTACTTCATTTTAAAATATGTAATATATCATAATCGTTTCTTATTTTATTGGCGCATTTATTTTCTACATGAATAGATTATATATCGATTGAAATATTTTAAAATAATATTTACTTCCCATATAATGATAAATATACGTAAAAAAGGATGAATGTCACTTTTCATTTAAGAGAAAATGTAGTTATTGTATTATTAATGTTGTCGTGTTCACCATGAATACAAAGGATTCGTAAATAAATAGAGATTATTCAAAATATTTCTAACAATATTACCATACAAAATTCAAATATTATATAATAAATAACATCCTTAGATATATTTTAATTTGTTAATTTAGTATTCAATTATATAAATTATTCTACTTCAATTAAAATAGAAAGAGACGGGTTATATAATTATCTAAAAGAATTCATAAGTAAACGTAATCAACTACCTTGTTCTTTTGAATTAAACCAAGTATGATCATATTTAGAAAATAATAACAAATATATGATACAATATTATAATTTACTCTGTAATTTCGTTGAATAATTGAATAAATTATAACATGTTTTTAATTAATAATTGTGTAAATTATAATAATTCTAAATAATAAGAAATAATTATATTGTAATAAATAAAATAGATAAGAAATTGAAGTATATTGTAATACTAAAATACGGATGTAATAAGAATAACATAATAATGATAGTACCGTTCGTTATAAATTAGAATAGTTTTCGTTTAGTGGTATAATAGTTACAAGAGTTTTTTTCAGCAACATAAGTACATATACATTTCTTAGCATTTAAGAAAACTATAGAACAATCCTTTCTTTTCTGCAAAATACTTTGTTTTGGTTTTCCCTTTTTTATATCTCCTTAAATGTCAAAGTGTTGGAATTTTTACGTAAGTAATTTTCAGAAAAGTAATGCTGTTGCAAGAACGAATTTCAAGAAATCCTCTTATATAAAAAATTGAGGATTGAATAAAATAAACTTGGGGCATATTATAATTTTATATAAACTCTACGAGATTAATAACCACACTTTAGAAATAGTGAAGAATTGTTTGATTCTGCAATTTAATTTATAAAAGTTAAACTACAGAAAATCAATGAAACTTAATACAAAACAATGTTTGGTTCTATACGGTCTTCTGCACTCAAAATAAATTTTTGGAGTTCATTAAATGTTGAATTATTACAGAAAGTACTAATTTATCCTATAGCATTTTATTTACAATTCTTCTAAAAGTATGTATTTTTATAAATTAATTTATGCATACACATTCTTCTTTGAAAATGAAATTTTATATTTATGATCCTCCATCAACGTATACACTACTCTCTACTATTAGGTAGAATATGAAATATAAAGTTACGCATATAATATTTTAACATAAAATTATATTTTTAACATTTACACACTTAGCTTGAAAATCATTTGTTTAATTTGGTATGCCACATAAGTTAGGCAAAAACTGCACTAAAATTTAAGTAAACTTAATATTCCAAATGCCAATTTTGAACTTTAAATCATAAAATTAAAGATATGAAAGAAATGAATTTTAAATGATTTATTATTGTTTGCGATAAGACCTGAGAAATCTCAGGTGGTATTCCGTAAACTAGCTGACTCGCATTCTGACGGGGTGTTATGACGAAAAACGTTTAAATAATGAAAAAAGCAGTAAAGCTAAGAACTCCACTATAATCCATTTATTCAGTGCAAAAACAAGTCTATTATATCATTAATTTTGTTAATTATAGATAAAATATTTTTTTTATTATTTTTTTTTAATTAATAATAATTGGATAGTATTCAAATTTGCGGTTTATAATTCATTATTCTGTTAAGCAATTATACCTGGCACAAATTTATAACATTAGAAAAGTATTAAAATTGTGCTTGAGAGTGATACCTTTCTGCAATGAAGCTAGAATACAGAAGATTTTTAACAAAAATATGAGACTTGATGTTTTTATGTAAGATTTACAAACAGTTGACTGTTGTTGTTTATAACTTTATTCTAAGAGAAGATCATATATATTTCAGGAGCATGTTGTGTAGTTGACTATAGCAAGATTTAACCTTCATTTATTATTTTATAACGTTTATATTTATATATACTGCTTATTACTGTACATATAGTTTACTTAATATTTATACTTTAACTATTTAACAGAAAAATCATAGAATTATGTTATAGTAGAAATATTAACTAACACGATGAGCAATATAAATACACAAGTTTACACGAGAAAAAGCATATTAAATAAATACGATATGTATTATTAATATTAGAAATATCATTAATATTGTGGGGATGTATAAAATAATTCGAACTTTTTGCTATATTTAGTGCGATTTTCATAGGAACAAATGAAATTAAAACTTGTCAAATTATAGTAACATTATGCAGTTTATGTGTATAGTCTATGTTTATATAACCAATTAAAGGAATATTATATGTTTAATTGCAAAAATATAATTAATTAAGTAAATTTCGATTAAAATTTGATTATCAAATTTTATATTTATATTATTATATTATCACTTAAATTCATAGTTAATTAATATTTTTCATAAAAAGTAGGGATAAAAACTTCTGTAAATAATAAAAGGGAGTTATTATATATACTTTCGATAGTCCATGATTCTGCACCTAAGGCATTAAAGACCACATTAAATTAATTCTTTTAAGATATATTTTAAAGAAGTAGAATACATAAAATCATTTTTTCCGAAGAAATATCTGAAGAAGTAGAAATATCGCTAAAAATAAAAAATATAATTAAAAGGACTCGACAATTTTTATCATAAATATAAATAAAGAAATCCGTATATAAAAAAAACTTTACAAAATTCTATAAAAATAATACAATTATAAAAACACTTGATATTCAAAAGATGATTTCTCTGTATTGCTTGATATATTGTCGATATTAGTGTTATCTAATTTTCAATACAATGATAAACTTTGTATACAATCCGTGATTGTATATGACTTTGAGAAGAGCTTCGATTTTCTTGCTCGTAGCGTGCATTTATGATACTTATGCATGCTTATCATAATCTTATTCATGTTTGAATATTCATACTTAATAAACATATACACACTGTGAAAACGAGATAGACAACAATAGATTGTGGTAATCTCTATAAACCAGATAAAAAATTTAATTAATAGGAATTTTTTCTATATTCCGATTATTTCTAATTTGTAATTTGATTCAAAAAATTATGTATTATGAACATTACACTTTCACATTAACACTTGAATGCTTTAATCGTTACACCCACAATACTTTTACTTGCATTAGCAGAAACAACATGGATTTAGTTTAAATATAAATAAAAATCAAATTCCGTATAGATATTCTAGAAATATCATAAGTTCGCTTTAAATATTACCTGTCAAATACATAATACAATATTCTTAGAATATACAATATTATTTAAGATTAAGTAATTTTTTCATTGATGGGTTTCTTACGCAATATAAAAAGGAGGTTTGAAAAATAGTTTATCTGCTATTTTTAATAAATAATTTTCTTATATTTGTTATTGAAATTTTTGAAAATACATGTAAAATTACATATAAATCTGTCTTTGCATTATTATTCATTAATGTTCTTCAATAAGTTCATTTCATTTATATACATACTTCTTATACAAAAAATAAAAACTATTTTGTGCTAAATTAAATGAAACACTTCACGCTTAATGCATTTGCGTATAGATAAAAAATATTTATAATTTTTATATCATTTGACATTTCGCCACGAAATTTTGCCAATTCATTATTAATTTGTCGTAATTAACAATTAAATAAAACTTTTCTTCATATTGTTGTTATTCAATACATTAAACTGTAGTTATTTGTATCTCAGAATGTATTTGAATAACAGTTCTGAAATAAATTTGTTCAAAATTATTTAATTTATCACTAATTAATTTGAAAGCAACTATTCAATTTAAACATCTAAAAATATCTTGTTTTTGTTTCAATTATATTCACTTTTTTATTATCAAATAAAATTGTTTTTGAAGACGTACATTCTGAATAATACAGTGTTTTTTTAAATGTAATTGGAATCATTCCGAATTCTCAAAAAATTCTTTGATGAAAAATATCGTAATTGACGTTGAAACTACTAAGTTGAAATTATTAAGTTCAGTTATCATATTATTATTCTTGTTGATATATTAAGAATTTCAGATATTGAAATATTTGTGTCTTATTACGAATAAGTATAAATAATTTGTTTTCCATTCAAAATTAGTTGAAATAAATGCTTTTATTCGTTTATAAATGATGAAATATCTAATATTGCATTTTTCTTTCGAATAGTTTCTTCGTATAAAAATATTTCTCTATTATATTGTTTTAAATACAGATTTAACTGTTATTCTATATAATCGTTTTACCATTTAATTTTTATATATAATTTTTTTTTATTTTATATTCATAAATAAAAATATTTATTAAAATAAAACATTAAATTACAGTAAATTAAAAATTCATGCATTACGCGTCGATTGATATTTTATTAATATTTAAAATTTAACATTTCTCTGAGTATTGTTATAATTATTCTATTTAACAAAAGTTATATGGTTCCAATTTGGGTGTCATTTAGTATGAATTTTATTATAAATTATTATCTTTTATTTTCTATGATTTTATTGGTTTTTATTCAGTGTCATTTATGAATTATTAGTTTTTCAAATATATTTTTACAATTTCTCTTAACTTTCGAATACTTTTCTATAACTTTATGTTTACATAGTTCAAAGATGTTTAATTCGTTATACTTTCAACAATTGGTATAACACAAAGATACACATAGATTCGTATACTACATAACGTACGTAAACTTCGTTCATTGTTGCCAAAAGCTTACATTAATTTCGATACACTTCGATGCAAATAGTATTAGAATTATAACGGTATTATTAAGAAAATTACTATACAAAATAATATCAGAGAGGTATGGAAATTAAAACGTTAGAAGGACCCGATATTACACTGTATATAAAAGATTGTGTATGTTGCATAACGTATATGATATATGCTATTTTTTACAATATCATAATGATACAAATCACGAAATACAATACTTGAAATTTTTACACATGAAACAATCAAACTTAAATTATTTTAATCGATTTTATATTTTTCGATAAAACTAAACTTTTACAAAATTAGAATGACATTTTTCATAATAAAAGAATTCTTTCTATCAAATCATCACTTTTGGAATAAAAAAAGAATAGCCCAATAATTATTTCAACGCTGGAAACACATAGTCAGCACGTGCTACACCAACAGCAACCAAAACATTTCCAAACTCAGTACGTATTAATTTAACCCGCGCCAAAAAAGCCGCGTTCAAATGAACGTAGAGAGCTTCTCTTACTTTTTGCTGGAACCATTTCAAATCGAGAAACAAAAATAAACGGCTTGCGTTAGCTTGAACAGAAGCCTGCAGACGAACACAACACAGCCGTGAGAATACACATTGTTTTCCAGGATTATATTCCATGCTCATTTGATAGCACGTATTTTCAACTTGAATGAAGCATTCTCGGAATGCATTGAAAATAGATTATTCAATTCACTTGGGAGCAACAAACAATGTAAGTTTTATTATGTAGGATGGAAGGCGCAGATGGGGGGCTTTGCACCCCAGGGTCTGCTTACGCCTTAAAAAATTGATATATTTCCAATCAGCTCTTCGCTCATTTTGTACGTGTACGAATACAAGCCTACTATATTACAGTCCCCTTTTTGCCACGTATCGATTTGAAATTTTAATGATAATCATTCTTGCGGTGTCAACTCTCACTTACTACAAAGCCCATTTATTCGAGAGAATGCACAGTACCGCTGATAACTAGTACGCGCTATCCCGATGAATATAAATCTAATTGTAGTGTTTAGCGCTATATTATGTTTGCGCATTTGGTCGAATGTACATGAATACACGCGGAAGCAAAAAAACAGACGCTGTGCTATTGTACACTGCTTGAAAATTAAATTGCCGAAAGTGACTTTTAATATATTTCATAAAGGGTTAAGGGTTTGAAAACAATAAATTAATGTTACAAGAATACTTTATCATTCGATTGTTTGACTGAACTTTTTGTTCATTTATTAAGGTGTTTCGTTATAGAAGTTCATTATTTTTCAGCAACTATTCGTCCCGCAATTAATCAAAATTAATATGGTTATCTAAATGCATACAATTATTTTGGATAAATGAGTAATTGATTGTTCATAATGATCTTGGTATTTACTTTAAGTACCATCAATTAAATTACATACTACAGAATTATACCAAAAATGTATGTTAACAAAATATTCTACTTATAACACACATTTTTCTCAGAATAATTACAACAATAATAGAAACAGATTTTTATTTATGAGAAATAGTGGTTTTAAAATTAGTAAATAAGTTATGTATAATAGGGTTTTAATTAAAAATGTAGTGTTATTATTTTATATATATATATATATATATTAATTAATTAAAAATTAATATGTGCAATATTAATAAATAAGTTATGTATAATATAATAACAAATTCAATCAGTAAACATAAGAAATGCTTATATATATAATGCTTATACAGTAAAAAGTTATTTTAAAAGTTTTACTATTAAGATAATTTTTATTATCTTTCATAATTTTATTAAAGATGCTATTAAAATATTCCTAATGAAACAATAAACCATATAATTGCATATTTATTATAAAAAATCATTCTAGATTTGTTCCTACAGACATCACATTAAAAAAGTTTACATAAATTTACAAAAGTGCAGGATTATATTGAATCCCAATAATTACTTTTAATCATTCATCAATCTACAAAATACATACATGAAAGCTTGCATAAAATTATGCACCAATTCAGCATGCAAATAATAATTAACATTACACTCGCAATATAAATTTACGTAGAATACGTGATTATACATAAATTGTGTTGCCTTTAGACAGAGATTTGTAGAATTAAGCCAAACGAAAGTGACATAATGTTGCTTCTTGATTATATAGAATTTAACATGTTACGACATAAAAAGCTTTCAATTATTCACCTTATCTTAAAAATGATAAAAATGTAACTTTATAATGTCACAGCAATGAATAAAATTGATTTATGAAAAATGTAATTTTGCGTATTTTAAATATGAATTCTTCTTGCTTAATTCATTCTTTCAACTTATAAAGCATATATACAACTTTATATTAAATAAATGAGAAGTTTATGATAATTTGAAGTTTTTATATGTTCTCTTTTTACGAATCAAAATAAAGTGCCTTTATTTATGAACGCGACGAATCAAATTACAATTCTGATGTTACAACTGATCATTGCATTAATTAGTGGGATTATTGTAAGACACGAAACATAATTGTGTTCATTAAGTAGAAATGACGATAAGGACAAACCGTATTGGTTTTGTTAATTGCAACACAAATAATGCATTCGGCTAGCCCATACATTCTGGCTAATATCCGTATCCTTCTGTTTTGGCTTATACGCTATATGTCTTGCCAGTTGCTTCCATATTGTATTCTGAGACAATACTCGTATTCAGGAGTTTGACAGATCAAATCTCGAAAGGTTTTAGCAATTTTTAGAGAACAATATGCGGTAATTTTGCCGAAGTGATTCTATCCGAAAAATTTGCGGGAAATTGTTTTGTTTCTTTTGTTTTTGTTTTTGTCTGCAAACTTAAACTGCTATGTCGGAAGTAATGCTAATGCGCTTTTATGCTTGCAATTCGGTGCCATTCTTTTATTAATATCGTGATAAAATAATACGGAACTTTCCAAGCATCTGAGGAAATTAATTTTACAACAATGAAATGGCGATTTTACTAACGATGCTCACAAATGAAAAGTTTATCCATTATAATTTTGTTTTCACTTTTTTCATAAAAATGAAATATTATTTAATAAAAATAAGCACAATTGATAGTAAGCTTACATGTAATGTAATTTTAATTCTTAATATTTGCAGTTGACAGATGGTTTTATGACTTGAAATAACTGAAATATTAGATATTAACTATCAGTATCACAAGTGCATATATAGATATCGTGAAGCGATGATCAAACATTTTTTAAGTTCAATTATAATGAACTGTATCTTATAGACTTATAGTAGTTTATGTCATAATTTATTTTACAAGACACATTTTGATTTATGAATGCATAAATATTATGACGACAAACAATAAATTTACGTTTGCCAAACATTTTGACGGACGTTTTGTAAGTTATCAGACTGTAAAATTCAAATTTATTTAATAAAATGGCGTTAATCAAGCTTATAACAAAAGTCATATTTAAACGAATATTGTTGGGAAAAAATGATTTTCGTTTGAAAATACGCGATAATCCACAACGATGTGGTAAATTTCTATGTCAGAGTTTTCTTTAAAATCAAATTATGGCTTCAAAAAGAAATTTCCTACTCTAAACACGATTTAAACTCGTCGTACGTATGTTCTACAAATATTAAATAAATACGACTTGTTCATTACCGAATATGAAATATTATTTTAGGTATAAAGTTTAAATTCGAAGTTCCGAAATTCGGAATAAATCTCAACTTAACCTACGCATAAAGGAAGACGTGTCATTCTTCAAATGGAATTATGAAAATTTTTCACGTTATTTCTCATAATGTACAGAGCACAACGCGATAATGAAATTTCAAATATAAGTATAATTAAATTTATCGCGTAATACGAAAAAATGTTTTGCTCCGTTTCCTTCGTAGTGTTCCCAAAAATATTTCATTTTCATAATATTTTTTATTACTAAAAAAAAAAACTTACTGATCATCATGAATCAAATGTATTTGTTAATATATACATAATTGTAATTTGCGTATGAAGCCGATAACTGCCTCTTTCATAATTTGTTTAACGCATTATTCAACGCTCGAGTTTCTACCCGGAATCGCACTGGTTAAAGAGCAAATTACTCGATGACGGAAGCAATAAGTTAAATCCACGTGTCGTCGATAATGTACACCATTCCTAGCCGTTGAGTAACACGCAAAACGTTAACTTGCATTATGTCTATATATGCACATGCATTCCTAACACGTCGTGTGGTTCTATCGGATATCAAATAATGTTAAATGCGCAAATGAATTGGTCAAAATGAACACGCTTTTAGATAACATGATTTTTAACGTTAAGCGGAGCCTAGCGCTGATGCGGTTTTCAAACTCTTGTTACATGCACTCAAATATTTCAGCAAAATTGCTCAGAGAATGAAAATAATACGTAAATAGCAAAGGATATGCAACTACTTACTGTTAAGCTTTAATTGGATGGCATAAATGCAGTAGAGATACAAATGATCTATCATTTTTGGTGCGAAATAAATATGAATGGCTCCAGGATAACTCTAAAATTCGTATAATATTGGCGATTTCATGGTTTCAAGTAGTAGACGGTATATCGCTTGGAGAATGTGAGATTATTATTGTATATAAATTCAAATATTTTTATCTTTTACTCGAAGAATACAAGTGTTATTTTAATCTACTGCATTATCTGTCAATATTTTTGTAATTATTGACATTTCAATACAAGTTTCATTTGTGATGTGTCTTATATTCAATAAATGCAATATGTGATTGTAGAAAATGCATAAATTTTTAATTTAAATATTATAATGCACAGCATGAAATTTTTTTATAATGTCTATAAAATTAAATATTTTACAACACTGTAACATTATTTTTCTTAATTTGAGAAAAAAACTGATTTTCCGAAAATATGAAAATCTCATATATGTGATTTATTAATTTATTAACTTCTATCATGCTGACTCTAAAAATCTTGAAATACTGTTTTTTATTGTCTAATATCCAACGAATGAATTTAGTTGCTATACATTTTGAAATTATTTAATATTATTTTTTATTTGATTATATAGAATTTCATAAACAATGTTTTACAATTTTCCAATAATTCATTATAATTAAATTTATTGTGTGAATTTAAATCACTAGTTAAGAAAATTGATAATAAGAATTAAATATTATAATTGTATTTGCATCGATAAAATGAGTTCCAGCAAAAAAGCAAATATAATTTATTACATTGAATTAAAAAAATTAAATATTAAAAAAAAATTGATTATTATAAACTGAAACATAGCTAGAATTAAAATATTGTGTAACTGAAATTATTAAATGATAAAAATAGGAATTATATTAAGAAAAAAAATGTGTCATTTATATAAACTTTGGTATAAAAATTAACCTACATTTTAATTATTCAATTTTCCGTTTACAATAAAAATAAAAACACTAATTCAATTACAATGCTAAAATTAAATTATAAAGTTTATATGTTTTTAATACACCGTGGAAAAATAAACCAAGAGAAAATTTCAAGTGTAAATTGATAAAAACAATTTCATTTTCCATTCTGCTTATGTTCTTACACGTCACGTAATACCCTTTTTCTTCATCGAAAGAAGAAAATAAAAACAAATTATTGAAGAGATCGTAATGATGTTTTGTCGATTGTTGATAGATACTGAATTTACGTTTCTAGGCAGTTGTTCTGACCGATTTGGAGCGGAATAAGTGAAACACATTTGAGGACACGGAAAATGGAATAATTCTTAATGCTCTCTTAGTAACAGCAGGCATCGTTTTCTTAAACGGCGAACAAGTGAAAAGAAAGATAGAGTAAAGAAATATTGCCATACCCGGATATTTCCAATCCTTCAACCATCGCAAAATATATCGCCTATATCTATCACGTGTGAATTTCTGAACATCGCCGATTTTCAAGCCAGCGCCATTTTGCCCTCAAGAAAATGCCAATAAACAAATAAAAGAGGCAAACTTGAATTGCGTTGCATACATAAAGTAATATAAGATTCAAAGCGTGTCTGTTTTGTTAGATAACAGTGTCATCTTCGCTTCATACTTTGAAATCGTTTTTAAAAATATTTCGTATGTCAAATTGTTTGCTTCTAGCTGAAATGAAAAATTGTTCAATATTTCATATTTAAATTACTTTCCGAAATAAGAAAAAAAATGTATTAAATGTTGAAATTTTCAGTGTTATAAATTATCCAATATTGATAATTGTGCAATAAGAATTTAATACTTTAATCATTTTAAATTTATATATTGTTTTTAATTTTGCACACTCAATAAAACTATTATAAAAAAACATGACTGTAATTTCTTTGTTACATAATTAGAAGTGTCAATATTTTATTGTTCAGATAATTTTAACAGTTGAGGATATAATCTTGTACTGTTCAGAATGAACTTTCTAGTGTAAATAATGCACTTAAATAATGTTTCACCACGTTTTGTGTCAAGATAGAACACGTATCAATATCAGTGGTATTATTTGTAGAACTCCTTGTTTTAATTCGTCTCGAAATTCTTTAACAATAATTCTTTTTCATTTTAGATTGTAATATTACTAATGCTAGATGTTTATTTAACAACGTTGCAACTCATTTTTTATTTATTGTTAAAATTTAATTTTTGCATAACATATTTCTTTTAGAGATATATACATATTTATTACGATGAAGCATCAAAACAATGTAAGAAAAAATAATAATGTTTAATATTAGTTTTGTTACATACATTTTTCAAAAATTAATAATAAATATTTCATACTTAATATTTTCTTAATCGTGGTAAAAGAATATGAATTTAAAAAATGACCCCTAAGGTAAAGCGTGCATGTAACATGTATATTCTATGAATGCTACTTCTATGAAGTTTCTGTCCTTAATAGAAATTGAAATCGAACTGAAGTGTGACTTTGCTCAAGTATTTACACAGTCTAGTCATATATCGAATTGGTTAATTTGATTTGGCGCTATATATGGATATAACGCGCATCACTTATGCAATGGAGGTCAAATAATCTTACTAGATTACAAATCATCTAATTTAATCAAATGGATTACGTTATGATTTTATCATTAAGAAAAAATTTAGG
>JABFOX010001465.1:0-12967 GCA_022817665.1 Axea sp. ZL-2020
TTAGCTTTTTGTGCACATTGCAAAGTACTGATCCGTTATCATCGTTTGTTAAAGATAAAATTGCTCATTTTCAATATCATACGGATAAAGTATTCCATGACATTATGTTATAAATATATCACACAGTATTTAATTTAAAAATGAGAAACTTAAAATGTGTTAATCAAAAAATAGTACGGAGAACGTGTAAGCACGTTCCCTTTTAATAAGAATTTAGAGAAATAATTACCAATTTAAAGATAATAAATTTATGTTTATGCTTTTAAAATTTTAAAAGTTAGCATATCATGAAAGTTGATTAAATGGTGTAATTAAGGAAACTTTAGTTGACAATATATATTTCAATTTAAAAGTTTGAAATCAAACAATAAAATAATTATTTTAACATTGTAACAAAAAATCAATTCACAAAAATGTCTTGTATTTATTGTAATTCTTGTTAAAAAATTTGATCTCGAATAACTGTAGCAGCCAATAAGATTTTGATGAACCAAACTTTTATAATTTGAAACAGTACTATAGAAATATACAATTATTTTGAAAATAATATAAAAATCATAAAAAGATATTCTTGACTTTTGTGTGATTATTGTGTTACTAAACATATTAGTTATAGTAATATTTTAATTTTACTAATATAACTAAAAACTATCATTTTAATTATTAAAAGTTATTTTTAAAAATATAATTTTTGGAATTAATTAAATATGAATATATAACATATTAAGCACAAATGTGAGTATGAAAATAATACTAATAATGGCTTTTATTTGTTTAATGACGTTTGAAAGATTGCTTTAACAATTTATGTGTTAACAAGCGAGTCAATCACATTGTTTTAGTGACTTCAATAAGACACAAGTAAAAAGAACAAAAAGAAAAGAAAGAAAGAATATTTTAGATATTTTAAATTGTATAATTTTGATATTTTGTGGAGAATTAATATTTCAATAATTTTATCCTTCTTAATTGTATTTCAAATACTATATTATTTATTCATATTTTTAAGTAATTTAATTCAGTTTTATCATATCATATGGTAAATTATGTTCCTTGTCCAACTTCGAGAAATTTATTCATCTGATATGATGTTCTAATTATATCAAAGTGACCTAGATAAGAAAATTATAATGGAGTGTAGTGACGCGCAGTTTATAGCATTAAATTGTTTTATAAAGCAAAATGCTCTAATAAGAATTAAATAAAGTAAGGGATGAAATTCTTTTTACTTCTAATTCATTTATTTATATTGTGTTCTACTTGGTTTCATTGAGATATTTCTTTAATTTTGTTTAAAAATAACAAATCGTTTGACGATTTCAACATTATGTATAAATTTTATCAGGAACAATAAAACGTTTTATAGTTATTACAAAACTTTATTATTGGATTAACGATAAAAATTTTATAACTATGAATGTTGTATATAGCTAGAAAAGAAAAAACTGTCTTTTATGCAAATTTTATTTAATTTAATGTTATATGTGTTCAGTCATTATATTTTCTTTCCATACGTTTTGATTATTATATTTAATAAACGTAAATAAAAGTAAAGTTAAACTGTATTAAAAACGCTATTCTTGGTATTTTTATGTGCCTATTCTTGTTTATTTAATTTATTTACTTTTATAGAAATAGTCACTTTGCATTTTCAAATGAAAACATTTTCGTATCCTATATAATATTAAATATATATTAATAAATTTACTGTTCTCGACTTATGAGCAACAGTTTCCTCTGGTTCAACCACAGTAAAGCTATAGTTTTGGTCACAGTAGCCACACATTTTGCCGAAATTGTAATGTAAAAAAACTGATTTCATGTTTCAAACTTGACATTCTAAAGTATTGTGCTCAAACTAAGCTTCATGCACTTTTTATAATAGACAGTTTAATAATTTACGACTATCTGTGATTATTGTGGAAAAAGATCTTGCCCACAAGTAGTGGCTCATAGAAGTGTAAATCGGTGATTTCATAATACAGTATCTAATGTATTTTATTCAATTCTAAAGTAAATCAATTTCAGTTTTATTAATACACAACAAAAGAAAAGCTCATTTCAATTTTATTGTAAAATGTAAAATATCATGTCGTGTTTACAATATTTAACACAATGCAATTTTCATCAGACATACGTTAGAATACTGGCACGTTTAGATTATATTAAATATATGTATGCGTGTGTGTGATATAGAATGAAATGTTGAAATGAAAAAAAGTCTAGTGTGCATTGTTTTTGAAATACAGTAGTTCTTGATATTTACATTTGTTATTATCGTTGAAAAATATTTAAATTAAAAATTCTTTTTCATTAAAATTATTTCTTTTGAAATTTAATGTACAGATGTACTCTTCATTATTTCATAATTCTAAATCATATTTTACGGTATAACAATATTATATATATAATATTCGTAAACTAGTAATTAAATTACAATAATTTCATGAATTGTGTATAACCGTATGAGAAATAGAGTTATCTCAGTGCTTCATATTTTTCAAATTAATATCAAATCAGAGTAATTGAGTTATCTTTTCGACAGTTTAGTTTGCAATTTTCTATCCAAAATAGACACAAAACTAGTTCAATTAATTCATACAATGAATTATTAATTACGTTTTAATTAAATAAAGTATTATTTTTATTAGAGTAAATTAAAACGTTAAACTTGTCCAAAAAGTACATTTGTTTATAACATGCCATTACCATACAATCTGCAAACAACAATAATTTTATCTTGCTAAAATTAATTACGTGCGTTATTTGCTGCTATTGTGTATAATTAATGAATGCAAAGTAATTATTCACATCATGCAACTTCAATAAATATATGATCATTTTTTTATTATATATGTTGGCGAATCATATACAATTTTTTTAAAATTTCGTTTTATCTTGAAAATTTTGTAAATAAAACCTGTTTTACAGTTTAGTCTATTATAAAATCGTTCCTTTTTTCAAATAAAATACTCAAATAAAAATATCTGTTTTACAGCAATATGCTTTATTGTCGATGTTTCACCGGATTCCAATTTTTTGTTTATGCAGACAACGGAATTCATGAAATATTAATTATATCATTTAATCAAATTCAATGACAAAATCGTAAAACGAAACTGTTATTTGTAGTTGCTTCTTTGAAAAATATACATGACCTGAAAAGAGCTATTTCAAGCTCACGTTTAAGGAGATTATAACTCGCATGCTTACGTATATTTCTCATCAAAGTTTGTCGAGGGATCACGTTGGAAATTTAAAACGTGCACTCGAATAAATTTCAGTTTCTTGCAACGTATTAGTGCGAATCTTTTTTCTGCTTTTTGCACATAGGAGGCATTTAATTCACTTTCACATAGATTTATTACACTCCCGTCAAACTGATTGATATCCCTTTCGACCAATGATGTCTCTTTAAACGGCAGCGCAGTACACTATTTGAATAGAACTAGTTGCCCAAACGTGATGACGATTTTTCACAAAAAGTCGGTTTCACCGTTGAATGACTACTTTGTCGATTTTGTGCAATCCCTGTTAACAAATTGAAAAACAAAATAATAACGAACAGTAAACTAAAGAAACAAAATATGATGCATTAACTTTTATTTTTATTGATTTATTAATAATTTTATAAATTTTTTGATAATTATAGTAATATAATTAAAAATATCTACATGATTCTGAATGAATGACTATAGTGATATATTAATTTGGAATTTTATTAATAATTATTATTCATCACTAATAATTATATTACATAATAGGTACAATATATTTTCATATAAAGAAAACATATCGTTAGTAAATTTAGTGATGGAAACATATTTTAATAATTATTAATGTTATCTGTATTATTACACTGAAATTATTGTTGCTGTTTTATTTATTTTTTTTTTTTTTTTGTAAAGTATTATAAATATGCATAAAATATTATCAATATGCTAATAAGAAAAATGCACTCAATGCATTGTAAAACATTTTTATGATAAATAAAAATATTCATTTTTGAATGTAATGTATCTGTTGTGCAATTTCTTTTATACTACATATCTTTTATGTGATAGTCATCGATGAACTTTTGCTTTTGATTAATACAATTTCAAACTAATCACATATATTTAATTATATAAATATCTTTCCGTTATATAATATTGTGTAATATAATTCAACGTTAACGTTCAACTTTTGTGCAGTGATCATTGCATAATAGTTACAATAAATAATTTGCTTCGTTTTTACGGTTTAAGAGATATTATATAATCAGTTTGTTGAAAAGATACATTTGAAGTTCAGTTGAACGAATATTAATATGAATTTAATTGTAATAATACACGATTGAAATTAGTCGATTACTAGTTAACTCCAACCCATTAATTTAAATTCGTTTTTATTTTCTTTTATAAAACAAACAATATTTTATCTATCGAAAATTTAATTAATATACTACCTCCTGTCAAACTTTATATGTAATGAACTTTTTGTTAAGTTAAGCTACAATTTTTTCTCAAATATTATTGAACATGATACACATATAAAATGTCGAAATTTAAATTCGATGTGAATTTAAATGTTTAATTTTTAACGCAAAAAATAATACTTCTATACCCATTACTCTCAATTTTAAAATTATACATAACATTTTAACTTATTAACAAAATAATTTATTGCAAAATATAATGAACTGTTAAATAACTAACGAATTTTCATAAAATTGACAGCCTTCAAATTAAAGTGCTTATTTTTAAAATTAAAAACATTTAAATTTTTTAAGTACGCTCTTTTTTAATTAATAGTTAAATAAGTTTTTATAATATAAACATAGAAAACTTTGATTATCAGTTTGTTAGGTTAATTTCAAAAATTATATAATTCAAAAGCAATTTGAATTCTTCCTCAATTCTTCTTTAATTCGTTTGTAATTAACTTTCTTTAAAAAAAAATTCTTTTAAAAACTTGTTCAGAACACGTAATTGCAAAATTGCATCACAAATTTTAAATGATACTATCGAATAATACCTTATTAACATTGACATCTTAAAATTAATAATAATAGATTTAGAATAAGAATTAATCTTCAGAACTAGTCTTCGATGTCTATAAAACTTAAAACTTCTAATTCAAAGTGTTTACAACGAGATACAAATAAAACATATCTAAACAATGTCATTATTCATTATATAGTCATGTTATGAAATACGTTATTAAGATTATTTAAAACAGTTGAGTTAATATAAATACAATGCAATTACTTATTAATAATATCTACAAATTATATTTGAGGAATTAATAATTTGAAATAATAAAACAGTATGAGTAAGTAATATTTTATTATTCATCGCTTTGAAATAAATTGTTAATAACAGGAATTAGTCTTGCATATTCCACCTAAATAAAGTCATTTATAATTCATCTTTATGACATACATTAGAACAAAGATTATGCTATAAAATTTGTCAGAAAGTGCAACCTCATCTACTACAATCTCTGCTCATTCACCAACATTTTCTAGAAATGCATTTCAAAGTCCAACTTCCTTCCCAATTCCTTCAATTTTGTGACACATAAAAAGATGCTAATTGTTCAGTTCTAATTCCATCTCTGAGCTCGTAAGATCAAAAATTACTTCATTCCGTTTTACGTATATTTTGCAGTGAACAGTTTAAATGACACCAAAATGTATCTAAACAATTTACTATTTTACGCAGTTATTATTAATGTAAATTTAACTGTATTTTATGACAACCAATATTGTTAAAATACTGGCAATAAATAAAACGAGTTAAATTTAAATTCAGGGGGAAATTTAATCAACCTCTTTGTATCTTAAATGAATGTGCGATCGATTTGAAAATCGTCAAATGAAGTTCTAAACCAAAAAAAGGAAAATATTGATAACACATAAAACAAAATCAGTTATGGATTTTCAAATTCGAGGCTACATTCTCTTTCGAAATGGTACAACAAATTCCAGTCGTATGCTAAAGATGTAGGAAGTGGTATTTCAGAATCAATCATTGGTGATAAAGTTCTTATCACTTATTAACTAGACAGGTGTGTGAGAATGTTGTGATAATCAACCATTCACCTTTTGCGTTGTTTTGATTTACAACGGTTGTACGTCAATATTTCTATTTGTCTAAAGCCGCTTGAAGACTGAAACGATAGTTTTAAATTATACGGAGTATCCCGATAACGCTGTAGAATGTGCGCGTGCAGGATACGCGAGGTTAAAGTAAAAAGACAGTAAATAAATTTAAAAACTTTGACGTAAAAACTTTTTATGATATACTGTGTCAAAACATCAGTGAAATTCTAAGCCAGATTTATTCATAACAAATAATTGATAATCGATATTGTGACCGAGGACTTTATAAATCGCGATTTTAGAAGACTTAATATTTGTTTTCCTTAAATTGTTTCTCCGATCGAACCAATCAATGTAGATTAATAATTATATTTATTAGCAAATACATTGCTACTATCGTTTATTTAATTTTATTAATTGATTTTATTTTATTCGCGATGCATTATCGCTGTTGTTAAATAAATATACAATGTAGTTTATTGTTGTTTAAATATTTATTTATTTAACTTTGATAGAATAAATATTGTATAAATTATGTACGGAACGTATTTATTTTTCAAGATATAAAATCGATAATACTAAAGATTGCATTTCTTGTACGATATTAAAAAAGCTTTGATTATGTTAACGTCAATGAATTCTCCATAATGATAAAGCCGTTAACGTAATTACATGTATTCGTATTGCCAAGAAATATAATTTGAGTTTTCTGTAAAAAGTTATTTGTATTGCAGCACTTAGGACAAATGAAAACATTTAAAAATAATAGTCTTAAATGCTACATACAAATCTTTCAATCTTACGACTGAATAAAACCATTCCAAAGTATGTACGCATATATGTACACGTATATATATGAATGGTGTAAAGTTCAAATCGGATGTTTCTAAATTGTATTATAATTTTATAATTTAATCGAGTAAAAATGTTTAATTATTTCATCTCAAATTTTCAAAATTAATTCTAAACGCGTAAGTCAATTTATAAAATATGAAAATTAACGACGTTTTTTAGAAAAGGAGTATTATCAGTTTAATATTAAATAGCATTATTTAATATATTTTTTTATATTTCAATACCAAGTTTCACATCTCTTTTATTTCGATCAAACGGACATATCATTAATTGTAATTATATTAAAAGTACTGTAATATTCGACTCTGTTCGAATTAATGTATGATGAAAACAATATTGACTATGAAAATACACTATTGCGAATCCTCATTAGCACTTAAGAATATAGTACATGAATTTTGTTTCATCGTATTAAGAGAAATTATTAACTGATTCAATCAGAATTCAAAGTTGTTGCATGGCAAACTAAATATTTGGTTGGCTCTGCTGAAGTGTATTGAAATCATGTCAGTTCTTTTTACAAAATGTTAAAATTTAGAAATATTTCGTTATGAGAATAGTATATATTTTAACTAAATTATTCAACAAAATTGTCTATATTTATTTTTGAGTATAGGTTATCAGGAACTCATTTTTAATAAAAAACCTAAAAATTATATAGCAGTTTTGTCAATATTTGGAAGAAAACATAGCTAATTGTTACCAGTCAATACAAAAATTATGTCAAATAAGTGCCAAGATAAATTTTAATATATAACTTAATTTAATATCTATTTTATAAATAATTTAACGATACCAAATGTTCAATATTAAATATTTTGCTTTTGTAATTAAATATTTTTAATAGGAGAATTTTATTTTACGAATATTGCAATATCATTTTTGGTATTTTGGTGTTTGTATTATATTTTCACGTAATTAATTTTTACATTTTTACGATAAAGTTATTTGAATATTTGTAAGTAATTATTTAAATTTTACGAATTTTTAATAACAAACGTAAATTGATTAAAAAAGATTCTAATCCGAAATAAATGTATCATGTATTTTATTTTAAAATCAGAACTAAAGGGAATAGTTTAATACATTTTGCATTGTTTTTTTTCTGCATATTAAAAATAAATAAACGAATAATTAATATACAAAAACATAAAAGGATATTTTAGAAGTATATTTTTTTGTTTAATTTTTGAAAGTATTTAATTAATATTTATGATATATTAAAAGTTTGAAATATTTTTAATACTTTGATGTTTTACATAAATTATTAATATTATTTCAGGGCCACTAGGAACTTGCATAATTACATTTTCAAATTATGCCAAAGAAAATTTATCAATAAGTGTTGAGTTTATAATTTATTTATATTAATTGTTTTACTGGCAATAAATGGAAATTTCACCGATCCATTTTCAAAGATTCACTACGAATAAGTCCTAATTTTTACATTTCTTTATAGTGCGAATTTATTGACTTTTTGTAAAGAAACAAAAGTATATATTATTGTTAAATTATTAACAATTGTCATAGTTCTGAACATTAATTAGTATTGTTAAAAATGGATTCAATCAGTTCGTAATAGCCTTAAAATATTGGTAATAATTTATTCAGATAATAAGGAACATAAAGGACAAATACAAGAACTTTAAACTTTGATATTTTATCAAAATAATTTTAACGAAATTATTTAATTTATTATTTCTTTTAGTGGTTAGTATTATGAATAATTTTTTCAAATAAATTTGATTGATTTTGTTATTTATATTTATGTATATTATATACTCTATAAAAGAATAAAAATATATTAGCTTAATTTTGTTATGATTAATTTCAATGTTTATTTAATAAAATTCTATTATAAATATATTAATCGATTTAAAACAGTTGTAACTTTGTTATAATTGAACAGAATTGAATTGAATAAAATATAATATGAAATCGTATTAATTTATTGACTTTAGAAGTTCTACTTCTACATGAATGAGGGTATTTGCAAAATCCTTGCTCTTTTTAATGTACGTTATAATCCACGTTTCGTTCACGGAATTAACTCCGTGTGTGTCGCAGACATCATGTAGCAAGTGCAATCACGTTCAATCGTGTGTTTAAAACTTTGCTTGCAATTTACGTTTGTATTTATATGCATTCATTGTAGTGTGTGGAATAGAAAGTATAAAAGCGGGCAAAAAAAATATGATAATATATTCCTCAAAAATAATTTGTTGTATTAGAAGCATTCGCAAAACTATATATGAGTTCTTAGCAATTACTAGAAAAGAATTTAGTAATTTAACGACTAAAACCCATTCCTTTAAGCATACTTATATGATAAATATAATATTTCATTTCACTGATGTAAGGTATAATTAAAATTTTTATAAGTATAATTTATTTATTTAATTATCATAATTACAACAGCTATATATATTATTTTAAATTAATAAATTTATTATAAAACATTATTTTTTGTCAGTTGAAAGTCATAAAGATGAATTTCAAGTTTTATAATTTCTAAATTTCAAACATTATTTCAATGACATTTTCTTTTCATAATCGTTCGTTTAAAAATGTCTTAAGTATATTTATTATATTTTGCTAATTCTTATGTACATTTTTTACATTTTCCTTTTATTTTATACACCAGGAAATTAAATTCCTTTTTTTTATATTATAGTAAAATTAAGATACTTGAGTTCTTCACAGACAAAAGCTCGTAGTGAATTCTTGAGGTAATGCGAATACAACAAATAAATAATTAATTATACATTTAATCGACTTGGTTTAAATATAATATAAATAAAAGTAGTTTAGCAAATCGTATAAATACAAAAAGTATACTTAATAAGTTGCATTTTATTAAACATTATTTCAAATGTAAGATTCATTATATTTTAATAACGTTTGTAATAAAAGTATGCCAATTAATAATAGTTCATATTTTAATAAGCGTAATTTTATGCATGTACAACTATTTTTTTAGATATATAAACTACACTCATATAATATTTTTATATAATTAATCTCAAATATGATGTGCATGAATGGTTAATAATATAAGAAAAAGCCACTTTTTATATTGTGTAAAAATAATCATTTTCAAACAGAAATAAATAGCTGTAGATGTTATATTATAATAAATGCATAACAATGTATCCATTTGTATATATTTAACACAACAAAATTTTATATTTTCAAGTTATGCAATCAAATAATTGTAGTTGAATGTATGAGATTATTTTATATAACAAATAATAATTTATATAGCGTAAATTTGATCACATTACACATCTATTCTTGTTCAACCTTCATACAAAATTTCAATTCTTGTGATAACTGATCATATCATTCAGATTTACAACAAGGAAAATTTATATTAAAAATTACCATGCTATTTCATAGTAATCTGATAATAAAATAGAATATAGAAAAAAACTTCACTGTCCTTAAGCAGCACGGTAAAAATGTAATGCTTTCTGTTATAAAAGCAAAAGAACTTATTACACATTTTAAAGCAAAGCATCGAATTTTTATCATAGTATATATTTGTTGTATTCCATTATATAGTTTTTATGTTCAGTATGATAATTTAAATGAAAATTATATACAAATCGGTAATCATATGTTGCTTAATATTTACCAAAAATTCTTATTTGAAATTTATATAATAAAATTATATAAAACTATGTAAAGTTCTATTACATATTAGTAAAATTTATTTAATACGAGTAAATATACCTATGAATAAACATAACAAAAATATGGAATGAAATGTTTAATTTTGATTACATTCACGCTATTTTATGAAATTCAGTTAAAAAATTAGATAGTTGTTTATGCAATTTATCAATTAAATCAATGCATGATATATTACTTATGGATAAAAAATAAATTCAAACAGTTAATAAAATTGAAATCACAGTATCCATATTTATATTTATGTATCGCATGTTACAATATTCATATACAGAAGAAATATGTATTCGCTTATTATAAATTATTGATTATTTATTTGTAACAGCTTTTATTGACGAATTTTTTATACATCTTTTAATTAATAAATACAGATTGATGAGAAATATTTATAAAAGAACAAATGAATAAAGGAATATTGGTTTAACGATTATTACGTAGAATAGATGCGCAAACGTTTTGAAATTAATATTTACTTTGTGGTTAATTATTACCGTCATTTAATATTCTATTGAAATTTACTTATTGTTTGAACAAAATTAATAGCGCGTACAGATGTAATCTCGAGTAAACACATCATTCGCTATACTCGAACTACTATTAATTTTATATGTAATGTACTAGTATAGTGTAATGACTATTTTAACAAAATTGATTACGTTAATTTGAAGACTGACGCAAATTGATTATTGCTTATATGAACATTGAAATTATTAATTATCTAGGTGTATCGAAGGGACTTGTAACACCTAATATCAAATATATTAACGAGTCAGCATTATATGTGTGTAGTAATAATTGAACGTGATAGTATGTCTGTTTGAATATTATTTGTGAAGAGAAAACGTTACAGCTACAAACAAGTGAAGAAACTATTTCATTACCGCATTTTGGATGAAGCTCAGTTGTCCAATATCTTTTAATTAATTAATACAATACAAACTTAGAGTTTAACATAAATTTCAGATAACTATATTTTAAAGAATGATAATGATATTAAACAAATTTTAATTGTTTTATTTTGTTTATTTAATTATTAAATTAAAATACAATGGAATTATTTATTTTTTTTAAATTACCTCGAGTAAATGTGGATACTTAACAGTTCTATTAAATTCCGAGTAATGTTAAAATATTTACATCAGGTATATATGTATACACGTTGAACTCTGAACCGATGTACATTTTTCTATTCACGAATTATTTGACAAATCATTCGTAATGTTGCTAGTAATCCACGAAAGTTCTACATTGTTTATTGTTCAACGAGTTGCTGTATATTCTGAACTAAATTTAATTTGTTTCAGCTGCGAATAAAGTATACTTTACAAAGAAGTTCTGTCGACGAATATGAAACAGTTTCATTTACAGTTAGAATTCATACTTATCTTGTATTCATTGCTTTACTTCTTTTGTCTTTTATGGCAAATTTGTTTTATTGTCGCATTCTTCCAAAATTAAAAAAATGTTATAATATAATATACCATTCCATAAACATGAAATTTAAGGAAATTCACTGTAACATTTTGAACATTTTAGAACAGCGTATTACAGGTGTTTGTAAAATTAATTGAAATATCTCATAAATAGTTCATGAACTTTGGTAATTAATTATTGTACGATAATTTATCAAATTAACATATGTATTATGCTTTATAAAATGTTGTTACCGTGAAAGCATCGCCATTTAAATAATATTGGCATTTCAAATTAATTATATTTAATTTGAAAATCAAAGTTTGATTAAAAAAGCAAAAGTCGCAACAATTATAATTTCATAATCAAAGTTTGATAAAAAGTGATTTTTTTATGTATATTGTTCGCGCTTTTAGCTGCTCGTGCTTTTATTAAAAGCTCGAACTGTGACTCTATTTTTTAACCCCTTTGGTGCACGTGTCGCGATACAAACGACTGTAGATCCTTAACAGATATCTGGGTTAATTTTCTTTCGAGAAAGAAAGCCTCGGTTGCAAAAATGAAATGCAAGAAAAAAATGTCAAAAAAGAAAGCAAAAAGAAATTGAAAGTAACGTCTGTTGAAACGCTGCAAATGAGAAATTAGTTGACTCGCGTAATTTAATTCGCATTTTATTTTCATATTACATCACCGCTGGGTATTTTACGATTTTTGAATAACCCGAGAAGTATTCGTTGGTTGATTGAAATTTCGCGATAACGATAATTTAAATATAAAGTAAAGTTGAACTTTAGTTTGCAATGTTTTAAATGAAAACTTTATTGCGGTATAAATGTTCATACAACGATATTTTAAACCTATATTCTTTTGAAAAAACAAGTTTTTATAGTCCGTGTTTATTTTATTAATTATTATTCAAAA
>JABFOX010001466.1:0-12953 GCA_022817665.1 Axea sp. ZL-2020
TTTTAAAGAAAGATAAATATTAATTATCGTGCAATTTATATATCCTTTCAATATCTTAGCTAAATTAATGTTAAGCTCATTTTTCATTTGGTGAAAAGTACCATAATTAATCATTTACATCAACTCGTATATTATGTTATACAAAATTATTTTTTTTGAATGTATATTTCTTGGGTATATACTAAATGTGTATGGATAGATAATAAATATTCAGTGAAAACTGAAGAATATAATCATATTTTTCTCAGTGATTTTTCTTTGTTCAGTGTATAATTTTGTTATATTAATGATTCGTAGAGCCGATGTATTATTTTATAAAATCTCCGAGTACTGAGTCTTATACGTCTTGTTTGGAAACGTTAACAAAAGAATGTACCACTTGCGTGGATATAATAAGTGTGTTCACAGTTGCTGTTGAACTCTGTACAATCGGTCAAATGGACATATATAGGTACATAAAATATACTGTATGTACCTTCTGTACTCAATATATGCTGGGTATCAAAAGTTATTATGAACAAGTGTAATCAATAAAGTAAGAATATAGCAATAGTCGGTCCGATAATTGGATGCTAGTATGACACGAGTGTGATAGAAGACTCGTGAACAATAGTTATAACAGTTGAGAGTATATCTGTATATTCATATTCTATTTATGGAATTATAAACATATTTTTTTACTCACAGATATTAATATGCTGATTTATGTAATATTAATTGCCACAGATTTTCTAAACTAAAGTCATTTACACAATTTATCAAAATGTTCGTTCACATCACAAATAGTACGGTTTTATCACTTGCATGAATTGGCATGTGAAGAGCAAAGAGTAAAGTGTTTGGATCAATTTGCCATAAAAAAATTTAATAAATTAACATTATATTTTCATTGTGAAAAGCAGATAGAAGGAACCACTTTCGCAGGACCTGAAAATTACAAATGTTTCATGTATTTAATGAAATTGATTTAACGGAATAGAACAACTGAAAAATTAATTAAATATTTTTATTTGATACTTTCCCAAGAAAATATTGAGCAAAGAATCTGTACGATTCATAAGTTCTTTAGCTTTACAAATTTTAACATATTCTGCAAAATTTTATTTTGATTTAATTAAATAAATCTTACCAAAAATGTTCTTGGTACACCAGTTCTAATTTTTATCTAACAAATATATTAAATGTTTGGTTTATGCTTTTATTTAATATTAAATCAAAATTTAATATTTATTATTTTATATTTTTTCTACGTAAGTTTAATAATTTTCAATGTAAGTAATTATACATTATTTTATCAAACATTATATAATTTCACATTACAAATATTATGTATAAAAACTCTATTCTGAGAAAATTGTTCATTAATATACACCATAAAATTAACAGAATTCAGAAAAAATTCTTATGTAGTACTGAAAATTTTCAATCTTTTTCTTTAAAAATGGAGGGAAGATCAATATAAATTTTATTTTTTTAGTGTATTTATAAAACTTTTTGCTATAAATATAACGGTGATTTTTAACAGAAGCTAATTGATTTATATTCCAAGTCATGAAATTTTAAAATCAATCAATCTTAATTTTAAAAAATACTGAAATATGTATATTGCAAAGACGCAACTTTTTTATTCTGGATATTTTTTGTAATTAAATTCAGTATTTTTTTTGTTTTTTTTTTTTTTAATTGAACTCATGACATCTCAACTCATTATGAACAGATTTACTTTAAAATTTTTCTCTAAACACATTTCGAGATGCAGATTCTTATGAGTTAATAGCATTGATGATACATTTAATGAATAATTCTTATTTATTGTTAATTAGTTTGCGTCTGTCTGCACGTGCAATGACTTTTAAATAAAACAAGTTTTGAGAAACTTCATTTTCGAAAAATGTCCAATGAGAAAGTTGTTCGTTAATATATGAAGAAGAGATTTCGCACTATTTGGTGCAAAACTCATTATGCTACAGCAATTTAAAAAATTAGATGTGACTACGTGCACAGTGTGGCGTGATTCGTTGTATTGCATGTACTCTGATATTTATTACAAAAAAATATCGTGGAAATGTTTGATTACATAAAATAATGAAATTTTATGTGTTTTCTCAAGAATAACAATTTTATTTATTCTACACAATGCATAAAAAATATATATTTTATAATATTCATATTTTATAATTTTTACTTTTTATTTATTCATTCGTATTTTTAGTGCGAAATAAATTAATATTCTTTATTTTTACACTCTTTAGACCTGATATATTTTCATTAATATATAGGTGTATAGTTTTGCTTCCGCTGTTTATTTTCCGATATTCGAAGTTTACTTCGAAATATACTGTAAAAAATTTATTATATATTTACGATTCAAAATATTGTCCGTCACCGGCCATTATTTCTTTTCATCTTTCTGGCAGCGTACGAATCCTGCGTTGAAAAAACTGCTCATCTTTTGAGACGATCTATGTATCGATCAAATTTTTTACTTCTTCATACGAATGTAAGTGCTGATCAAGCACACCGTGTGCCACTGATTGAAACAAGTAATAGTCAGAAGAAACAATGTCAGGAAAATACTGCGGGTAGATTAGGAGTTCCCATTTCAATGTTTTCGAGAATATTTTGACCGACTTCATGACATGGGATCGTTGTATTACGACCGTTTGTCTTCCAGAGCTTGGCTTAAACGCATTAATTGCTTTTGATATAAATCACCTGTAATTGTTTTAATCGGTTTATTTATTCACTTCTACCAAATGCAGAACATGACTTTTGAGCTGTGAACATTTAGTTTGGCCGTTTGGCCGAAGTACGGTCCTGAAGTCCCGTAATTTTCTGCGTTTGAACTCGTCGTAATCAACCCATTTTTCATTTCGAGTCGCAATGCAATATAGAAATCCCTTCGTAATGGATTCTATTATAATTGGATAAATAATTTTTTTCAACTATTCTACGAAATACATGTTGAACATTTTCAACACTCTACATATTGTGTAATTCAAGAACAGCGATGTGGGCTTAATAGTAATTTTTCTTTTTAATGTAGTTGTTTTAAGTTAGTCTGATAGACTTTCACTATGTCTTATTTAAGATGAGTTTATTCCCCTCTTCAGCATCGAATTACTTGTTTTAGTTATCTTTTTTTTTGTTTGTTATCTTTTTGCCTTTGATCATAGGAGTTCTTGTTCTAGCTGAATACTCTCACCAACTAAATGCTAATTCTTGATGAATCCTCTTACTTCGTATCATTTAGAAGCTAATATTTGATTATTAAAGCCTCTGATTATCAAAGTTCTTGTTTTAAGTCAATACACTTACCTCTTATAATTGGAGTTTTTCAGTTTTTCAGACGTCTTGCTAATCATCATTATGGGGCTTGTTTTATAGTGTGTTGCGTTCTATTATCGAAGTACTTAATTTTAACGAATTTCCTTATTTATCGAAATCAGGATGCTTCTTTAATATGATTCCCCTTGTCTCTTATTATCTGAATGTTTATTCTTAGTAAGTTTCTTTGCATCATCGTGGTGATTATTTTAGGTATGTTCCTCACATCTAATCATTAGAGTTCATCTTTTAAGCAAGCTCCCTTGTCTTATATCATAGGAATTCTTATTCTTAGTGATTCATGTTTCTTTATATCATTTGGATTCTTTTGCTAGATCAATCCCTTTGCTTTTCACCATTAGAGTGAATTTGATCTTCATGAATTTTTTATATTCCTTGATATATCTCATTAAAAAAAAAATCTTTTCCAATTCGACTATTGATAATTGAAGCTATTATATCTCGTATTAGTTTATCCAAAATAATGCACTACCTAATCATCACACTATTGTTGGTTGATCGTTCAAATCAACGTCATTAATATATATTTTTAGTTCGTGCTGTAGAAAATGATATTATTTTTCATTCAAAGTTCCTTCAATAACATTGAAACTAATAAACATGTTATTTATAATTCAACACTACATGTTAACCCAGTAAGCACATTAATATTCAATTTATAAAAACCAATGTGAGTTTTCTGCAGACAGATAATGAATATTATTTCAGTTAATTTTATCATGGTTTGTGAAGATTTATTTCTGTGTAATCATGCACCCCTTTATAAAATACTACTTGATTATAAAAAGCATAATCATTTAATTCCTAAAGCAGATAAATAC
Organism: Axea sp. ZL-2020; assembly: GCA_022817665.1. Taxonomy (NCBI): domain Eukaryota; kingdom Metazoa; phylum Arthropoda; class Insecta; order Hymenoptera; family Scelionidae; genus Axea; species Axea sp. ZL-2020. Next base: position 4,170 of record JABFOX010001466.1, read on the forward strand.
AATATGACTAAAAATTATGATGATGCAGTATTGTAAAAATACTAGTACATAGACTCTTAAGTGTTTGAGCAACAACTTTTAACAGTGTTATTTCATTAACTTCTCCAGTAACAATTATTGTTCGTTTCTTTTTTTAGATAGTTTTCTTCTATCAGTTATAAAAGTTTTAACAACATTGTAATAAAACGAACAGGATCTCATTCTAAAACGCTTAACACACAAGGTAACAGTATATTCAGTGTGTCTTTTAAGTATGTTGAAATTAAAAAAATCTCTTAATGAAACATAGTTGAAATAAGAGTGAATAAACGAATAAATAAATCTTCATGATTTTCGACAGGTATTATAAAACATTATGTAACCAAAATAACAACTGTATAAGATGCCTTTCAATGCTTTTAAAATAAATATAATAAGTTTAAAGATAATTTTTCAATTAATTTACATATTTATCCCACCTGACGTGTAAGAAAAAGAACATAATTTGATAAAATTTATACACTTTGGCATTAAAAATTTTGAATAATTAAAATAAAAAACTTGAAATGTTTTTTAATTTAGTTTTTAATTTTCTTTTCGTTTCATAACAATGAAACGAAAATAAGAATTAAATAAATTACTTAATTCATTAATATTTAATGAATTCAGATTTTGATTTATGGCAAATAATTATTGTATTAAACATAGTATCAAAATAAAGTCAAATGAACATTCAAATCAGCTGTATTAATCACTGTATTAAAATTACATTAGTTTTCATGTTCTGGATAATTTTTATCTTTCCACTTGATTAAAACATTGTTGCGTAATGGATTTCTAGAAGACACTTGTATTATAGCGCCATCTACAAGGATTAAAAAATAATATTCAAAATAAAATTTGTTTTTCATTATTGTATCCCTTAATAGTAAAACAGGTTTTTTTTTGGAATAATGAAACTTCACTATTTTTTTCTTATTACCAGGCCGTATACCAAGATTCTGAAAAATATTTCGACTAAAATCTGCATAGTTTTTGTAGTAGAATTTCAATGTGCAATAAAAAATATGGGTTTTAATTAAAGATTTCAACATTATTTTCCACTATCTCAAGAGGGAGGATTGATTGTTACATGAGTTAATGCCTTTATCCTGAAAATTATTTCATATATTAAAGTCTATAAATCTGTTTGAAAACATATCTCATCTTTATTCTAAATGTGTTTCATAATTCGTAATTAGAATATAAAAATTAAATAGCATTATAAAAATAATAAGTGCTAAATAATTATTGTATAATTTTATTCGAAAAATTACCTGGAAGTATTTAAATTGTTTAATTCACAATCAACGTTGAAAATTAAAATAATAAACTTGTTAACAAATTGTTAAACACAAGAATTATTTAAATGGTTTATGTTAATTAAAAACTTCCAAACGATAAGTATTTATGAATATTAAGTATTTCTATTATATATGTGTGAATTCTTAGTTTATGAAAAAGACTTTCACACTTCTCAACTTTTATAATCACGTATCAGTATTTCTTGGTATCGAACAAATTATTATCAAAAATATAACGTATTAACTTTACCACATCTTTAATTAACTACACTTTTATTTTATTTTATGTTTGGGTGTGTTTTTTATTATAATTTATGTCATATTTACTTTAATTTAGACATTAAATCTTTTGTACACAAAAGTTCGATACACAAAAGCGATGACATCTTGGATTGTAATAATAGATAACTCCACTGAATTAACTTTAGTTGTTTTGTTTAATTATTTCTCACAAATGTCAGTAAGGCAAAATCCCGAGCGTATAATATTCAAATGCATTGCGAGCACCCATGCGTATGTGCATGGCAAGTGTAATCCCCACCTGACATTAATGCTATACTCACGAACGTTAGATGGCGCATGAGCATTTTTCCACAACCGACTCGGAAAATTAAAACTATATAGCATACCTGTGAAAAAAAATCAAATCACTGTTTTCTATTTTATTGGTGTATTATCTATCTCTTTTATGATAATTATTATTGACTGTGTTCAATTTTCGTCAAATTCAATACGATGTTAATGTATGCATGATACTTTCATATTAAAAGTATCAAATTTTTTCATAAACTTCGTATTTTGGCATTTGGATAACAATCCGTCCAGAAGTTCATTTGTTTCATTTTTTTATAAACAATATAAATTCTACAAGTTAAATATTTTAAAGTGATACTTCTCATATAATTAAATGATATTTAATCAGCATTTCATTTTTGTTTTTCAAAATCATCTAACTTTTATTCGTATTATAAGTTATAAAAGACATTTAAAATTAAAATAAGAAAATGGCAAAGTGATATAATTTCATTCAACATTAGTGAAAAATGTTGCAAAATGAGCTTTTTTCTAAATAAATGGTTAAAGGGAAAAAATTATTTTTCCAATTGTATTAATTTACTTTACTCAGAACATAGTACATCGTGTGTTTATAAGCTTTCATACAAGGAAAAGATTGGAGCAATTACAAAGGATTAGGGTTTATGAGGTGAAATTCAGAAAAGGCGAAACATCCTGCAGTCTAGACTCCCTCTTATTCAAGGCGATCGTAGGTTGTCTCCCTCGATTGACTTTAGGATTATCTTTTACAAACGTGTGGGTGCCAACTGTGTTCGCGTGTTTCAGTACCTTCCCTCGAGAATCTTCGAATGGACATCATTTACTCGGTAAATTGGTAGCACTTCTGTGGTTGGGTGATTAAGTGGTTTAAGTCGATTTCAGATAGTTGCGTATTTTGCGTAAAAATGACTCATTGGTCACATCGGTAAAAATTCATTTAATCTAACGGAGTTTGGTTGATAAATATCAACAATAAATTAGTTTATTTAAAACCCCTCATATCTCTAAACTGATCTTGTTAATTGTAAAAACATTTTTATGCAATTTAAACAATATTGTAATTTTATTTTTGTAACAACACTGGTTCTATTATAAGTGTAAAAATCGCGTTTTTATTGGACCGAATACCCACATTTTCTGTTTTTCATTGTCATCCAATTTAATAATGCATTTAAAAGTTCATTCAAAAGTTATTTTGCATCGCATTTTTCAATACTTCAAGTCTGTTGTATTATGAAAATTTTCTGTTCCTTAAATGATTTTTCAATCGAATAACAATGTCAAAACTTTTCAAATCAACTGCTTTAGCTATGCATAATATAGTTATTGTTGGATTATCACTTGCCATTAATACTTGACGCCATTGTGCGCAAATCTACGCGTAGTTATGGCGATTTTATAATAGCCAAATGAACCTCATTAAGTTAGAGTTAATGGCCGATCCATCATACATATTTTGACATAAACGATTTGTAAGTCGATTGCACTTTCAAAATAATCGATAATTTCAATATAAATATCCAATGTCGTTACAACGATAAAACGGGTGAAACATAAAAATTAAAAATTAATATCGAGTCTAAGAAAATTTGTTCAATCAAAAAAATAAAATATTAACTTTACATTATATGTAAACAGGTATTACGTGTCTATATTTTGTTTGCAATTTTAATTACAATCCGATTTAATACAAATATTAATAAAATATTGTGCTTGGATATTTTTGTTATTTATTCAATTTTATGTAACGTAAAATGTTATGTTACGTTTACGTTGTCCACTGAAGTTTCATGCATGTAGTTTGAATTATGTAACTGAAAATTAAATAATTGTTTTAATTTTGTCAAATATTAGACTTTTGTCAGATTCTGTTAATTGGTTAAAATGTGAAGAACGGAAAAGCAAATTAGTGTTTAGGTTTTATGAAATCGTACTTCCGCTATGATGAGATTCTGTTTATATGATATATTAATGTTATATATCCAGAACATAAGGCGGTTTACTTCAAAAACATATTCGCTCTATTCATTCCATCTTAAACGTCACGCAAACCTTTTTAAAGACATTTAAAATGTAATTCACCATGCAACAAAAATTAAGTTACTTTTGCATTTATTGCCTTGCGATATCTTGTAATGGGACATCGGAAGTTAATTGTTGATTCCTTATATGCAAATGTTATTAACTCGGTATTTCGATTTACAAGAAACAGTTTTGACTAATTCTTAGAATTCCAACATATTATGTTACAGTGAAAGTTGAAAAACGTTGAATGGAACGTATTATTATGAAACAAATATTATTTTTCGCTTAAGTTGTAATTATAAACTTCGACAATCAACTTCGTATAAATTTTGTATATGTTTTATATAAATTTCATTTCTCATAAAATTTATGTATAAATTTAAATACTAGGTACAAATATATATTTCGATCGTACTCCAGATATATAATATTATATTATACTTCTGAGGTATGATATTTCATTGTTAAAATTAATTTACTAAATTCAAACTGAATTTTTACAAAATTTATGTGAAATTTACATGTGTATAATTTATAGAACTTTTATAGCTTGTAAATCTCTGATAAACGAAAAGATATAAATTGCATGTAAAAATTATTTAAATATATTAGAAATTCTTGGAAGAAAGAGTTAATTTTTAATATGATTTAATATTTTAATCGACACATACACCGATTATACAAAGTAATAAATAACTCAAATTTTAACGTTATCCATAGTTGCAGAGTAACATAAAGTGGCAAGATTTATAATTTGAAATAGGAAGACATTTCACAGTACACACATTAACTTACTATTTCGGTAGCTAAATTTTACTACTTAGACTTCTTGACATTAAAGCGGAGCAATTTCGTTTTATCAGTGTATGTTAATTGTAAATAAATGAATTTCATCACAATTTAGTAAAGTATGGTTTTATAATAGAATATTGCATAATTCAGCGTTTATTGTTGTTTAATTATTTATGCCTAATAAGAATAGTAAATGTATTTCATGATTTATAAAAAAGTTTAAAAATGTATCTAAAATTCACATTTTAATAGTTCTTACAAATGTTTGCATGGATAAATAACGACTTACTTCTGCAAATGTATTTAAGATGCATATATTTATAGTTGAAGTATATATATATCAAGTGATATTACTGTTAATTAATACTGATATACAATATTAACTATTTATTCAGCACATAAAATATATACATGTTCACCATACAGTAATTAAAATGTATTTTATTTCAGGATAATACTGATCATAATAAAATGATCATTATATAATGTTAATTTTTCTATATTTATAATGAGTAATAGATAATTCGAAATTATAACTATATTACTACTGTATAATGTTCACAATAGAAATATTTTACTAAAATGAACATTTTAAGAAATTATTAAATTGCACTGAGATATTTTTAAAAAATAAATTTAATTGGTTGAAAAAGGATGTCTAAATACATCACATTTTTACGATGTCACATAAGAACTGTATTTTTCCTTGTAAAATATTTCTAAATTATAATTTTACTTAGTCGCATAAAATAATATCAATCATATGTCATAAGAGGAACTTTTTATATTAAAATGATATTGACTTATTGCTAAGTAACAATCTAAAATAATAAAACTAATAATTTATTGAACTACTTATAGAAAGAACAAAATTTGGCAGTGAGATAAATAATGAAATTGAATTGACTTCTTAATCCAAATTTTAATTAATGTCAAACAATTGAATTCGCATTCAAAGTATAAAAGAAATATGGTTATTATAATAATTTACTAAATATTCGCTTTATCAAATAATTTATATAATATATTGCATTGCTAATAGTTTGCATTGTATCGGTAATGAATAAGTTTTAAAAAGTAGAAATTAACATAATATAAAGTTTATTTATTAAAAGTATTTTAATCTGAAAATCACTTCCGGTTTAAACCATTTTACATTATATATTCCCTTTTTTTGTAAGATATGCCACCAAAAAATAGCTATATAAAACTAAGAAAACTTTTCTTTCGTTCACCGTCGTCATACGATTTTAATTAAATCCTCACGGGAAGTGGATAATTTCTAAATCATTTTCTCGATTTCTTCTGAAGAACTTTTAATCGATCACTCAACGTTTTATGCATGTGACATTCAACGGACTTCAGAATACTTTTTAATTCAAGCGACAAAGAACCTTTCGACGCAAAAGCGGTCAAGATGAATCACGCAACACCCGGTGAGGAATCGTCTCAGGTCATCTTGTAAAATTCACGCGGACCTCCCAATAGATAAATATCCGGGTAGTGGGTCTTCTCATCCTCGCTTCCATCACAATTGTCACGAAAATCTTCGGGGTTCGCTACTTCGTTCGGGAGACTCCATAATCTACTTACCGTCTGACGCTGATCCGAACAAATCGCTGTAAGGTTACGCGTCACTTATAAACTTGCACGTGTGTGAGTGCAACACACGAATGTCAAATGCTTTGTGAACCACGTTTTCATGATTGATATGAGATATTTGCGACACTCGCAGTGTCGGCGTGTAATCCCGTACATCTTCAGTTATTCTTCATGTTCCACAATTTTGATCGGTGATGATCGATTGTGAGTGACTCACTAAATTGAACAAGTCACTATTGTCACCTAACGTTACGGACAGATACGTATCTTAAGGGGAAAAAAATACATCTTGTTACTTGGCTTTGCTTCAGATTTTGATTCTCTCATTTTCCTTTTTTTTTCTATCTTCAAAAATAGATTTTAAAAAGACCATTTAAAATCACAAAATATTATAAAATATCGAACAATATTTTATGAAATATACATTTATAATTAATTATAACTATCCATATAATATCCCGACAATATTGTTGAACATTTGTTTAAATATTTTGTAACAAGGCAGAACAAAAGATAGTTGAAATCCTGCTCGATTGATTTTTATATTCTAAAATATAAATAATACTTGTATTTTAAGAATATTTCTCAAATGTCTACTTATCCTAATGATTATTAAAAAGAAGGTGCAAAAAAAATCCATGTTCCCACCTATGTTTCGTTTTGACATTTATTTTTGTTTCTTCATTATCCTGTCCAGTTTGCTTAATGAATATGGAATTTAAAATATAGCAAAATTGTAGCATTATTGTAATTCGTCACATATATAACCAGAATAGCGTACTTCTAAAATAGAGGCATGGCGTGCCATTAACTAATATTAATAGATGATGCGGTTTACTGCATTCAATTCCAAGTGGTCAAGCAGCGTCCAAGCTGTTGTCTGGAATTGTAACCTGAATCAGGTACGTACTAAATTGGGGTGCATGATGCATGAAAGCTTAGACCGCACATGATATTTCGTAACAAAGCCTCCTTTACCCCATCTACCCTTTACGGCAAAATGATTGACGGCTATTGTTCCGTTTCCCTAACTTTTTAATTTGACATCGGCCGGATGAAATAACTCTGAATTAAAAAACCACAACACAGAAAGCTAAAGCATGCGTTTCTCTTAAATGTTACGAAACAGTTTACTTTTTTGAATATCTTTGTTAGTTAATTGGAAATTTTTAATATATTTAATTAACTCAATATGTGTAATAATTTAAAATGCATAAATATATGTACAAAAGTTGGTAATTTATGAGTACTACATTAAGATGATTTAAAAAGTGTAATGAAATTAGAATTACATATTAATAGAGGTGGTTGTCTTTATAATTATGAATTGGTGAATCTGAGACAACGATAATATTTTTATTTTTAGAACAATGGATCAGTAAGATTCAATAATAAAATGTACGATCAATAATATAATTAGGGGCGTTTGTATAACATTTGATTTAGTGTTTAAAATATTTTTGAAGCGTTTTATTGAGTTTTCTACAGATAAACTTTTACTGAATATCATTCAAATATATTTTTAATTGTATAAGTTTAAATTTTAATATATTTAAATAAATTTATATAGCAAAATCTAACTCTTATATATTAAAATAAATTTTTCATGAATAATTTATTATGAATTTGTACGATTATTAACAGTAATAGTATTATTTTTATTGATAGTAGTCATAAAATAATTTGAACATGACAAAAATACACATTGATGATATAATTTTTACATAATGTTATACATTGCTCAAATAAATTTGCAATGCATTTAATTTGTACAAAAATTGAAAGGTGTAACTTGACGCAATTTAACTGCGGTATTTGCACAAATGATTGCATCTGTGTTGCTAAAATTTGATATAAATTATTAAGAAATTAATTTAACAACAATAATTAATCAGTATTATTTTCTCATATTTATAAATTATTATTGAATTAATGCAAACTGAAAGTGGTAGAAGGTGGATTTCAGGTTTAACAAATAGAAAAATTTCGTATGAAAAATGGAATATTCGTATGAATACTCCATTAAGATTTCATTTCAAAATATGTTGTTTGCAAAATAATCGTACTATTAATATATTTTTGTAATTTAATGAAGTAATTTTCATTTTTGTTTGTTTTTTTTCTTTTTTTTTTCTTTTTTATTTATTAGTTTATTCATACTATAAATTTTCAACGTATTCTGATAAATTATAACTCAAGTTTAATCGCACAATTATAATAAAAATGAGTTGATAAAATATATTACAATTTAACGTTGTAATTTTATTATGAAAATATAATAAATTTCAATAAAATATAAAATATAGTAAGACATAAAACAATAAAATTTATTTTCACGAGATATTCTTATCTTACTTAAAAAGACTCTAAAATTTAATATAATATATTTCTTAGTACCCAAATTTCTTACATTATTTTTTATTCCTACTTATTTTATATACCTCTTAAAGCGAATAAAAAATTAATTAATAAATCGAATATATCTTTT